>CABHPR010149432.1:0-40049 GCA_902168415.1 Peromyscus melanophrys | reverse complement strand
CTTGAACTCATAGAGATCCGCCTGGCTCTGCCTCCTGAGTGCTGGGGAACCTTTTTTGTTTGTTTGTTGTTTAAAGATTTATTTTATTTATCATGCATACAGTGTTCTGTCTGCATGTTTGTCTGCAGGCCAGAAGAGGGCACCAGATCTCATTACAGATGGTTGGGAGCCACCATGTGGTTGCTGGGAATTGAACTCAGGACCTCTGGAAGAGCAGCCAGTGCCCTTAACCGCTGAGCCATCTCTCCAGGCCCTCATTTTTTTTCTTAAATTTTTGAGAGATAGAGTATCTCATGTAGACCAGACTGGCCTTAAACTGTGTCACCAAGGAGGACTTTGAACTTGTAATCCTCCTGCCTCCATTTCCAGGGCACTGGCATACACGACATGCTTCCTCTTGCAGTGCTGGGTCTAGAACACAGGGCTTTCTGCATGTTTTGCAAGTACCTGCCAACTGAATGCTTTCTCTGCTTTCTTGTCTGTGCTGTGTTGGGGGGCCTTCTGCTTGGACAGGACAAGCAAGCTGCCATCCAGAGAAGGAAGGGGCCTTCCATTGAGTAGTGTTTCCTAGAACTTGGGAAGCTCGGCTTCCCTTCCCTCCAGCAGCTTCCTGGAACTTTCCTTTAGATGGATCCCCTGGGGACAAGATGTCCACATTCTGTTGCTTGGGGATGAGGCAGGAGAGTGGACCGAGGGGAGAGTCACGAGGGGAGTAATCACTTTGCCCATGGTTTGCCTTGGTGTGGGCCCCGGCCTCTGCCAGCTTCCTGTCATGGTACCCTCCACAGGTGAGCGGGTGTGCAACCTGGAGGACCTGCCTCTCAATGAGTACCGGGAGTACATCAAGGTGCAGACAGACAAGGGCACAGAGGTGGCCACCAACCTGGTGATTGTGTGCAATGGGATCAAGATTAACAGCTCTGCCTACCACAGTGCATTCGGTGAGTGGGTGGCCCAGCCGCAGACGCTCCCTAGGCGGCCTCCTCTCTCTCTGGCATTCGGAGACGCCCCACAGCCCCTTGGCCCCTGAACCAGCACCCTCTGCCTCCTCCTCTTTATCCCGTTAGCTCATTAGATCTTGAACTTTAAATTCAGGTGAGGGGCCTGGCCAGTGGGAGGCCAGGAACTTCCAAGGTGAGGCTTCCCCCTAGTGGCGAGAGGTGGGAGCAGGCTTCAGAGAGGCGAGAACAGCCTCTTTTCCTGATGCTTTCCAAGAGGAAGCTGAGCAACTCTCAGGGCAGGCTTTTCCCATGCACAGGTGTGCTGCTCTCTGCAAATCCAGACCCAAGCATCTGGCTACATCAGTTCCAAACCTCCATTTGCGGGAGTGGGGACCGTAACATGGCCTCATCTCTTAAAGCTCAGTGTTTAGATTCCAGAGGGATAGACAGACAGCGGACTGATGCGTGTTTAAGCGTCTACATATGAGGGGTTGGGGATTTAGCTCAGTGGTAGAGCGCATGAGAGTGACACTCAGTGGCCAAGCCCCATGATTGCTCTGCATCCCCAGGGACCTGTCACCCACTGCTGAGCGCCCTTCCCTGATCCGTCTCTGCCGGGTCCAGTAGGAAGTTAGTTTTCAATCTGGAAGGAAGGCAGTGGGCAGAACTTAACATCTCATGATTCAAATGCATTTTCAAAGATAAGGTCTTTCAAGTCCCATTAGGGAAGCTCTTTATTGTTTAGGAAAGGCTTGCATCTATTTTAAAATTCCGACGTCTCTCCCAAAGTTAAAGACCTAGAAAGCCAGGGGACTTGCAAAGAGCTCTCTGTGCTTTGTATGAGGAGGCGTTCCAGGGCTCTGCCTCTGTTCTGGTGGGTCAGGCTTGCCTTGGTAGGCAGGGTCTTGGATGGGGACTTTGGGCAGGATGGGAGTGTTGCTTCTTAGCACACATCTCTGAAGTGACTGGACCCACACCTGGGACTCGTCCCATTGTTCTGGAGGCTACTTAACATGGTCACCCAGACTGCTTTGGTGTCATCTTGCCCAGCAGAGACTAGACTGGCCAGCAATGGTGCACTGAAAGTGAATGAGTTCCTCCAGGTGGAAGGTTACAGCAATATTTATGCCATTGGTGACTGTGCCGATGTTAAGGAGCCCAAGATGGCCTACCATGCTGGCCTGCATGCCAACGTTGTTGTGGCCAACATTGTCAACACCATGAAGCAGAGACCCCTCAAAACCTACAAGCCAGGTAAGGAAATCTTGGGCACTTTACCGTTGTTGAAGTTTGAGATTAGATGTGAGGAAGGCTTTGGGGGCTATAAGATGACTGACCACTGGACTGCAGGTCACAGCGCAGAGTCTCTTTAAAAGCAAACGTGTCTGGGGCTGTAGCTCAGTGGTAGAGTTCTTGTCTGGCATACCGAGGCCCTGGGTTTCATCTCCAGCATTGCTAACAACAGAGGCTGGGGACATGGCTCAAATGGTAAGTACATACAAGGAGGACCCTAGTTTGAGGCTTAGAATAGGCCTCAAACCCTCATGGTCAATAAAAGATCCAGTGTTTAAAACAGAAATGGTGGCCGGGCACACGCCTTTAATCCCAGCACTCGGGAGGCAGAGGAGGCAGAGCCAGGCAGATCTCTGTGAGTTCGAGGCCAGCCTGGTCTACAGAGTGAGATCCAGGACAGGTTCCAAAGCTACACAGAGAAACCCTGTCTCAAAAAAAAAAAAAAAAACAAAAAGAAAAACAAAACAGAACAAAAAATGGTGAATGTTACCTGAAGAATGAGAGCCCAGGTTGTCCTCTGGTCTCAACATGTACCCACACACATACACACACACACACACACACACACACACACGCACCCGACATCTCCCTTGCTTTCTTAAAAGGTGTGCATGGTTGCCTGTGGCACCTGAAGGCTTCAGGGCTGCATCCCTCAGGCATCGTCTTGCCTTGTGTGTCCGCCTCCCAGGTGCACTGACGTTCCTCCTGTCCATGGGCAGAAACGATGGCGTGGGCCAGATCAGTGGCTTCTACGTAGGCCGCCTCATGGTACGGCTGGCCAAGAGCAGGGACCTGTTCGTCTCCACCAGCTGGAAAACCATGCGGCAGTCTCCACCGTGACGGGGAGGCCGCGTGGGAGTCGAGGTACCGCTTGGAGGGGTGACGGACTGTGGACCAAGGACACCCTCCTGACAGGTGCCAAGGGCAGAAGCTTTTTGTCCGGATCACGGTGTCAGTCGTGTGCTGGCTGGAAAGATAACTTTATAAAGCCCCCAATGAGAACAGAGAGTAAAGGAGGGAAGACATTAAAAAAGGAAAAAAAAAAAAAAAGCCCTAGAAGATTCATTCTGGGTTTGGAAGCTCTGCTTGCAGCTGTGCTAGCGGAAAGGGCTTGGGGAGGCAGAGGCAGCTTTCTGTACCGTAAGCTCCTGTCTGCGGGTCTGTGTGCGCACACAAATCTGCAGGTCTGTGTGTGCACGCGAACGCACAGGGCTTTGGGTGTCGTGTGCAGCGCTCCCGTTGGGCAGAGTTGGGCTCCTGGAGCTGGCATCCTGTCTGCAGTCTAGTAAACAGAGCCCACAGCATGAGAGCAGCTGAAGAAAGAGGGCTGGGGCGGGGAGATGGCCTGCACCTCGAGTCTCTCCTCACTCGGCCTGGGCAAGCTTATCGATCCCACAGTGAGTAGGGGATTAATAGGGACCTCATTTTATTCCCCGAAACTTAACAGTATCTGGCACTCTGCTCTCTCTCCCTTCTCCCCCTTCTCTCCCTTTCTTCCTCTCCCCCCAACCAACCCCCGCTCCAGTGTTTATCTGCATTATTCAGATTGGCTTTGAACTCCTGAGCTCAAGTAATGCTCCTGCCTCAGCTTTTCTAATACCTTGGGACCTCATTTAACTTTCATGAGCCTTTATCTCCGTTTTCATCGGACTGTAGGTCACAGGGACATTGACAAAGAGTTAGACAGAATTCCCCTCTAGCTAGTCCAGCTGTTGCTGAAATCTTTCCCCAGGGGGGAGATATAAGCACATCTGCCCCTTCTCCTAAGGTCCCAATGACAAGCTGAGGCATGATTCTGTCAAACTTCACTCTGGGGAACCATGAGTTTACTGGGGTTTCTTACATAGTATCTGAGGGGTGTGAGTGCATCTCCCTAACAGGCCAAACCTGGAAACCTTTTTTTTTTTTTGGTTTTTTCGAGACAGGGTTTCTCTGTGTAGCTTTGCGCCTTTCCTGGAGCTCACTTGGTAGCCCAGGCTGGCCTCAAACTCACAGAGATCCGCCTGGCTCTGCCTCCCGAGTGCTGGGATTAAAGGCGTGCGCCACCAACGCCCGGCACCTGGAAACCTTTAACCAGCAGGGATGAGAGCTTCCTAGCTATGGGGCAGTATAAATGGAGCACCTCTCTCCTAGCCTTTCCCAGCCTATATGCTCTAGCCCCTTGAGGCCACATGTAATTAAGTCAGCGTTGCACACAACAGGTGGTTGGGAGCTGCTGGATACACAGGTGAGGGTCTCCTGCCTCCCCACCACTCCATGAGCAGATAAAAAGTCAACAAGGCCAGCTGGGACAGTCCTTTAAAAGGGGAGCAGCTGACACCCCCCCCCCCCAGGATGACAGTTGCTTGGCTCTTGAGGACAGTCATTCAAACACTATCCCAGCAGGGTGAGGGGCTAAGGGAAACCCGTTTTGCCACTACCATAGGAATCCCAGGAAGGAGACCCGTGACTTGAGGAGGGTACTAGCTGCTTGATCTTCGGAGATCAGATGGGCATCTGTGGATGATTGCTAGTGATTTCCAGGTTATCATTGCAGGCTGCTGCTGGGGGTGGGGGTGGGGGTGGGGGTGGGGTGGGAGGTCATGCTGCTGATTTCCTGGCCAGCTCCTGTCACTTGGGTCCTCATTGGCCGCCATATCTACTATAGACTGCTAAGGTACATGAATGGCTTCTTTATCCAAGTGAGCTCATCTAGAAGGGAAGAGCCAATTGTGCATGGCCTAAGTCGAGTGTCTATGGCAGAGGAGACTGTGAGGCCACTCCGGTCGATTCGGGCATGACTCTCTCCACCCTGCCTCTTCCTGCTTGCTTTTGGCCTTGGCCTCCGGTTATGGGTGGCAGAGTCCTTGACCAGCCTCCCTGGCGCTTCTAGTCCATCCCCCTTTGGATTATGGCTGAGGTCTATTCCGTTTAGTTGCACAGGCTGCAGCTGAGACTTGAGTCTCTCCCCCAGAGAATGTGGATGCTAGACAGCAGACTCACCCTCTCTGAAGGTAGCATCAGCCACCCGCAGAAAGCCTGCCGTGACTCTGGCTGACCAGGAGCCTTAGAGAGCACGGTGAGACTCTTCAGTGACCGGCCTTGTGCAGTTTCTTTACAACACTCTAGAAGAATCTACCCGTGGAGCACAGTTTCCCAAGAGGAGGAACTATGGCATTAAATGGTTATGTTATAAGAAAGACACTGGATCTTTTTTTTTTTTTTTTCCTTTCATTTTTCTTTTTCTTTAAAAAACAAAACTGAACAAAGAAAGATCCCAAGGCAAAAATCCTTTTAGGTGTAGTTACAAATATTTTAGGGGTCAGGGAGGGGACCCTATAACAGAAGAGAAAAGCACCCTAGAACGTCTTTCCCATCTTCTCTTCACTGAGGGAGACAGCCAATACACCCAAGTGGCCGTCACACCCTCTTCACTTGGAAAAAGGAGGAACCAAAGTCTTAAGACCTTTTGAAAAGACTTGTGTGTGTGTGTGTGTGTGTGTGTGTGTGTGTGTGTGTGTGTGTGTGTGTATGAGAGAGAGAGAGAGAGAGACAGAGAGAGAGAGTAAAAGTCAGTGCTATAAATCTAAACAAGGTCTATTTTTATGTTTGTTTGTTTTTTTAAAAAAAGTTCTAAAACAACAGGAAGAAAACACATGGAAAGAAACCCCTGGCGGAGACCTGGTTAATTTTGGGAGAGGCCCTTTGTAAAGAGAATATAAAATGCGCTGGGCCCCTTCCCCAGGCAGGCAGGACCTGTTCCCATGGCCTTTGCTACCCTCTCAGCCACCCTCTGCTCCCATGTCATGTCACCCTTCCTCAATCCTTTTAAAAAATAAAACCCCCGCTCTTGTGACGTGACACTGGTCCTCCTCCGTCCCCGCTGGAGAGCTACTTGGTGTCCAGCTTGGCCATCTCCTGTACGTAGATGCCGATGCTCTCGCTGTCGAAGAGCAGGAAGTACACGTTCTTCAGCGAGGATGTGCTCGAGTCATCGAAGTGGGCAGAGATGGCCTTGAGGGTCACCTGGGCGGCTGTCTGTTTGGGAAAGCAGTTTCTGTGCCCAGACAAAAGAAGAGCCCATGTCATTTTGGTCCCTGTACCCACCTCTGTAATTCTCTCTTAGTTTGGGAAAAGAGGGACATGGGTTTCTTTTTGTTTTGGTTTTGACAGAGTCTCACTATGGAGCCCTGGCTAGCCTGGAATTCACTGTGCAAACCAGGCTGGCCATGAACTCCGAGATCTGCCTACTTCTGCCTTCCAGAGTGCAGGGATTAAAAGCATGTGCCACCACACCCCGATAACAGTTTCTTCTGATTCTGGCCCTTGACCCTTGTTTGTACAGCGTAGGACTCACCAGGCACAGGGCCACTCCACAAATCACCTTCTCTGGCACTAGTCAAGAGGAAGACATGGGTAGGTGGAGATGTCCCTGCTACACAGTTATCATGCTGTCTCAGATATGATGATTTCAGCCAGAGTCACAGAGCTGGAACGTAAAGGATGTCCCAGACTTGAATCTGTGTCAGCTGGCTCAAGGAACTTTGACTTTGTAAAGTCTATTGATTCCACATTTAGAAGACCATATCTTCAAAAAGCAAACATGTTTTTTTTGTTTTGTTAGCTCCTTCAAACCAGTTTACACGCTAGCCAGATTAAATCTGACAAGGGCCTTTCAGCCTTGCTGGGGCTGGGGCTCGGTTGGTCAGTGTTTGTGCCTAACATGCTGGGTTAGGCCCCCAGCATCGCATAAAGCAGGCATGGTGGCGTATGTCTGAAATATCAGCACTTGGGAGGTGGAGGCAGGAGGATCAGTTCAAGACCCCGCCTCCATAAACAAAGCAAAAGCCAAATCCACAGGCTCTTAGTCTTTCATTTACTCACATGAACATGCCACTGTGATTTCAGCTACTTTGGGCAGGCTGGGTTGGTGAAAGTTCCCCGAGGACCCCAATTACTAGGGAATCACTGGTAAATACTGTTCACCAGCTCCTAGGGACACTGCCACCATGGCCATTTGGGGTCAACCACCAAGACACCTGGGGTAGGTCCAAGAGTCTAGGATATGCCTACTTCCTGAATTCTCTTGAGTGTCTCTGCATGGAACACGGTCTGATCATGGAGAATACATCCCACAGTACTCATTAGTTTGTCCTCAGCTTTTCAAGCCGCAGTGAGAACCTTCCCCTGCTCTAGGTACAGTTATCAAAGCCCTAGCCTCCTCCTCTGCTGCCCTCCAGAGCATTCCCTGGGGATCTTGAAGCAGGTCTGGGTTGCGGTCCAGGGGCCAGATCTATAGCCAGGGGATGCTGCTGGTGGTTTACAGACCACATGTACATTAGCAAGGCCTGTGAGCCTAGGGTTTTCTGATCTTGTGTTCTAGGCGAGGACCAAGGGTGGGGATGTGGGTTCTGAACATAACAAGCTTTTAGAAAGAAACATGGGGCGTGATATGGGGATGGCTCAGCAGGAAAGTGCTTGCCATACAAGCATGTAGACCCGAGTTTCTAAGAATAGATATAACAAGGCTGGGCACGTTGATAATGTCGGTAACCCCAATGCTGGGGAAGTGAATCTCAGGTGGATCCCTGAGACTTGCTGGCCAGTCAGCCTAACCTGATTGGTTAGCTTAAAACCAATGAGATGCTTTCACAAAAAAAAAAAAAGAAAGAAAAGAAAGAAAGAAAGGAAGGAAGGAAGGAAGGAAGGAAGGAAGGAAGGAAGGAAGGAAGAAAGAAAGAAAGAAAGAAAGAAAGAAAGAAAGAAAGAAAGAAAGAAAGAAAAGATGGTAAGCCCAGCATGGCAGCACACACCTTTCTGGAGAGGCAGAGGCAGGAAGATCTCTGTGAGTTCAAGGCTAGCCTGATCTACATAATGAGTTCCAGGCCAGTCAAGGTTACATAGTGAGACTCTTATCTTTTTCTCCTCTTTTTTTGTTTCGGTTTTTTGAAACAGAGTTTCTCTGTGCAGCTCTGGCTGTCCTGGAACTTGCTCCGTAGACCAGGCTGACTCAGAGATCCGCCTGCCTCTGCCTTCCTAGTGCTGGGACTAAAGACATGGGCCACCACCTCCAGGTGAGACCCAATCTCAAACAAATAAACAAACAATCCCCAAACCAAACTAACAGCAACCAAAACCCAAGGTGGTAAGAGTGTGGTGGTGCACACCTTTAATCTCAGCACTCTCGGACAGAGGCAGGCAGATCTCTCCTAAGTCTAGCCTACCTTACATAGTGATTTCCAGGCTAGCCACAATGACATAATAAGGCCCTTTCTCAAAATAAAAACAAGATGGATAGCTTAGGTCATCAGAGAGGAGAAATCGCAGGTGAGGAATTTCCCAGATCACACTGGCCTGTGGCCATGTCTGGGAGGGGCTGTCTTGACTGATGATTGATAGGGAAGGGCCCCGCCCACTGTGGGCAACACCATTCCTTTGGCGGATGATCTTGGGTTGTATTAAAAAGCTATAAGCCAGGGAGTAGCCAGCAAGCAGCATTTGCCCAGAGTTTCCTTATCAAACTCCTGCCTTTAGTTCTTGCCGGACTTCTTTCAATGAGGGGCTGTGACCTGGAAGTGTAAGCCAAATAAACCCTTTGCTCCCCTAAGTGACTTCAGGACAGAATGTTTTATCACAGCAACAAGAGAATATTAGGGACACTGGTCTCCACACACACACACGTACACCTAGGACATACGTGTGCACCTACAAGCATACACGAAACTCAAATGCATGGCCCTTACCCAGGGTATCTTTCTGTTCTGGGCATTGATATCAACAAGGCAGGAAAGCTGGTCCCAGCTTGCCATCCCAGGCCAGGGGCTTGTCTGTTTGGAAGGTAGGAAACTGGGTTTCTTATTCTGTTGCCTACCCAACACGCTGGCTATGCTGGCAGACCGTGGGTGTGTCTTCTAGAATGGGCCGACGGAACGTGGACATGTTGGTGAGTAGCTGGTTCCCAACAGAAAGGCTGGGAACATCAATTGTGTCCTACCTGCCGCTGGGGAAAGGCGGGAAGGCGACGGATTTCAGCTTCTTGTCCTCAGCTGCGGACAGGCAGTTCTTGATGGTCTCTTCCAGCTGTTCTTCACATTTGTCGGAGCCCCACTGGGGGATGTGACAGTGGATGACAAACTTGGCTGCGAGTCCACTGGATTGGCTGACGGCAGCTGGGACGCAGGAGAGAGAAAGGCGGTAGGTTATTTCCTGAGTCCCACCTTAAGCCGGGTGTTGATACTGGGCCTCAGAGGCGACCCTGTGAGACTCTGGAGGACTCGGAAGTGAACGTGTAGGTAGCCAGACGCATCCCTGCCACCGTGTGGAGAGTCTGGCAGGAAGCGGAGCTCCGGTCAGAAATGGGAGTTTGGCTGTTGATGTGACAGTTTATCACTACTGGCGATTTGCCAACGGGCTCCAGATCAGGAACCACCTCAGGGGGATCCTAGTGACAGGAACATATCAAAGTCACATCTGGTGCTGTGGGAGACTGAGTAACAGCCATCTCCAAGAGTCCAAATCCCTGGGTTCTTAACTGTTCACTGCCATGGCCAAGGGCACTTTGTGACTGCAGTTAAGGACACTGGAGATGAATGTCAGGGTTACCACACTGGTTAGCTTTGTTACTTGCCATGATGACAGGATTAAAGGTGTGAGGTATGTGCCACAGCACCTGGCTTTTTTTTTTTTTTTTTTTTTTTTTCCTTTTTCTGCAGGGTTTCAAGACAGGGTTTCTCTGTGCAACAGCTCTGGCTATTCTGGAACTCACTCTGTAGACCAGGCTGTCCTGGAACTCAGAGATCTGCCTGCCTCTGCCCACCCAAGTGCTGAGATTAAAGGTGTGTGCCATCACCACCTGGCAAGGTTTAATTAAAAGGAATGTTTTTATAGGTATGGGTATTTTGCCTGCATGCATCTCTGTGTACTGTACGTATGCAGTGCCCAAGGAGACCAGAAAAGGGCAACCTCCCTGGGACTGGAGTTAAATATGGTTGTGAGCCACCATGTGGATGCTGGGAACTGAACCCATGTCTTCTGGAAGAGCAGCCAGTGCTCTTAACTGCTGAGCCATTTCTCTAGGCCCTCCTTCCTTTTTCTTTTTTTAAAAATTATTTTATTTTATGTGTATGGATGTTTTGCCTACATCTATGTCTGTACCACCTGCATGGGCTGCTTTAGCAGGACCTGGAGTGACAGACAGTTGTGAGCTGACATATGGGTGCTGGAAATTGAACCTGAGTCCTCTGCAAGAGCAGCCAGTGCTCTTAACCTCTGAGCCACCTCTCTAGCCCCTTTCTTCCTTCCTTCCCTCCCTCCCTGTCTTAGTTAGGGTTTCTGTTGCTATGGAGAGACACCATGACCACAGCAACTCTTAAGGAAAGCACTTCATTGGTGGCTTACAGTTTCAGGCTTACCATTATCATCATGGTAGGGAGCATGGCAGCATGCAGGCAGACAGTGCTGGAGAAGGAGTTGAGAGTGGAGAAGGAGCTACATCTTGATCCCACAGGCAACAGGAAGTGGTCTGAGACACTGGGCATGGCTTGAGCATATATGAGATCTCAAAGCCCACCCCCAGTGACACACTTCCTTCAACAAGGTCATACCTTTTCCAACAAAGCCATACTTCCTAACAGTGCCACTCCCCATGAGCTTATGCAGGGCCAATTACAAACTACCACACTCCTTCCCTCTCTCTTTTGTTTAAAAGGACATTTTATCCCCCTAAACATGGTCCCCATCAGTAAAAGCCATGGCTATTGAGGAGTTTGAGGGAAGTCCCTGTGGCCATCAATCATCAGAGGTGGCTCCTCTGTCCCCAGGCTTGGTTGTGTCCTTCACCCCCCAGCTCTTTTTGCCCATCTTTTCTGAGCCTCCACCATGCAACTGGGCAGCCTGGATAAGAGATGCATTGTGTAGGTGGGCGGTGGTGGCGCATGCCTTTAATCCCAGCACTTGGGAGGCAGAGCCAGGCGGATCTCTGTGAGTTCGAGGCCAGCCTGGGCTACCAAGTGAGTACCAGGAAAGGCACAAAGCTACACAGAGAAACCTGTCTCAAAAAACCAAAAAAAAAAAAAAAAAAAAAAAATGCATTGTGTGACCCTGGGCCTCTCATTGGCTATAAATCTCTTGATTTAGGGCCACACTTGACATCCACAGCACAGCTCATATGGCAGAGGCTCAGCATGGACTGGTCTGGCTTGGAGAGCATGCATGGAGTCACATGGGCTCCCAGCAGGGTCTGGCAAGGGCAGCTGTGTTAGGGCCTGGACTGTAATTGGTCCTTTTATCAATTCTAAGAGGTAAATGTTTTCACATGTTTTAGTATCTTTGTCCCCTGACTGCTGTCAGCCTGCAGGAGACCTAAGCTCTTCCAGAAATAAAATGCATGTCTTTTAGCTGGGCAGCAGTGGCACACACCTTTAATGCCAGCACCGGGGAGGCAAAGCCAGGTGGATCTCTGTGAGTTCGAGGCCAAGCCTGGTCTACAGAGCAAGATCCAGGACAGGCACCAAAACTACTTGGAGAAACCCTGTCTCGAAAACAACAACAACAACCCCAAAAACAACAACAACAACAACAACAACAACAACAAAATGCATGTCCTTCATCTGCTGAGGTCAGGTCCCATGAGCCTGTGTGTGTGAGGATTTAAGCAGTCCTGGGCTGCCTGTCTTCTGAAGCACTGGCTTATAGCTCATATTTCCTAGGCATTTTTTTCCCCTCATCCTATCTGTGGTGGTTTGAATGAGAATGTCCCCATAGGCTCATGCATTTGAATGAGCTTAGCCTCCAGTTGGTGGAACTGTTTGCGAAGGACTAGGAGGTGTGGCCTTGTTGGGGGAGGTGTGTCACTGGGGCCGGGCTTTGAAATTTCAAAAGTCCATGCTGTTCTTAGTTAGCTTTCTCTCTGCCTCCTGCCTGTGGATCAAGTTGTCAACTCTTAGCTACTGCTCTAGCACCATGCATGTCTGCCTGCAGCCATGTTCCCTGTCATGATGGCCACAGACTCACCCTCTGAAACTGTAGGCCCCCAATAAACTTCTTCTCTAACCACAACAGAAAAGTATCTAAGACATCATCCAACTAATGCCAAGATCAAGCGCAGAACTTGCTACCCTTCCGTGAGGCAAGGTCAGCTGTTACCCACCTTATTTTGAAAATCTGATTTTTCTTTCTTTTGAGGGGGGATCATATTTGTGTGTCTGTGTGCACGTGTGCATGCACACGTTCGTGCAAGAGCATGTGTGCGCACACTAATGCATGTAGGTCCCAGTACACATATGTCAGAGGACAATACAGGGGAGTCAGTTCTTCCACTGAGAGGGTCCCAGGGGCTGAACTTAGGCTTTTAAGCCCATGGTGAGACTCATCAGTGGCCGAGCTATCGCATCAGCTCCAACTTCCACTTCCTTACAGATGGCCCGTCCACCTCGCCTCTCGGTCAGCTTTCATGATTCCTCTCGGGCAGCTTTCATGATTCCTCTTGACTTCCGAACCCCTGACTGGCCGCTGTGATGGGCCAGGTTCAGGATTTACTTTCAATTGTTTGGCCCAACATTTTCAACCTGAACTTGCGTTTAATTCTGGAAAGTTCTCTGCTGAGAACTCTTTTAACTACTACTTCGCCTTTCACTCACAACTTTTGAATTCTGCTTAGAAACACGTCAGAGCTTCCTGCCTGGATGTTTTTCTCTCACCTTCCCAGGCACTTGCTGGGAGCCTCCTCCAGACCCCAGTCCCCCAGACCAGGTAAACTCTTCAACAGCTGACTCAGAGCTCTGCCTGAGTCGTAAGGACAGAGGGAACCTGGCACTGTGGCAGGGATCCTGACAGAATCTACTTAAAGGACAAAGGATTTATTTCGGCTCACAGACTGAGGCGACAATGTCCTCAGTGGAAAACACTTGGCCTCTCGGGTACTTCCAGTCAGTGACTATGAGGTGGCTGGTTACACAGGATCAGAAAGAAGAACGTGAACAGGAACTTTCAGGCTATAATCCACTAACCTATGGTGCCATCCTCACTTCCCCTAGTTAGGCCTCACCCCAAAAGGTTCCCCAACCTTCCCAAATACTGATGCCTGCTGGGAACCAAGTGTTCAGATATGTGGAGCAATGGGGGGCATCTCACATTTAGTAACTGTGAACAGTATGGTCCCAGGCCCAGGTGAGGACTCTCTGCTCTCTCTGTCTTAGAAGGCACAGGTCTTACACCAACGACAGCCCTGGGTGGAAGGCTGTGGGAGAGTTTTTTTTTTTAATTGTGTACAGTGTTTTGTCTGCATGTATGTCTATGGACCTTGGGACTGGAGTTACAGACTGAGCTCCTGGGAGGGTGCTGGCAATCGAACCCTGGTCCTCTGGAAGGGCAGCCAGTTTTCTCAACTGCTGAGCCATCTCTCCAGTCCCAGCTATGGGAGTTGTATTCTGGCTTTTTTCTTTTTCTTCGTCAGTACTGGGAATCGAATCCAGGGCCTCACACATGCTGGGTGGGTGCTGTACCACATGGTGTAACCTCATGGGGATGGCCACTGCTGTGAGCAGTGATCTGTGGTCATGCTTGGCAGCAAGTGTCTTGGTCCACTGAGCCATCTGGCCAGATGCCACCCTGCTACTCCGCTTCACCTCAAGCCACGAAACAATGAAGCCACCCAGCCCTGGGCTGAAACTTGTGAAACTGAGCCCCAAATAAATCTTTCCCCCATTAAATTGATTTTCACAGGCATTCTGTCACGGTGACGGGATGCTGACACAAATATTCACACACACACACACACACACACACACACACAGGAGAGGGGATGATATAGTCTACAACATACATGAAATTAAAAATACTACATCACGTGCAAGACATCAGACACTGAGGGCCGGCCACTGTATGACAGCATTTATATGAAATGTCCACTATAAGCAAATCCACAGGGACAGGAAGTAGATTAGTGGTTGCTAGGACCTGGCCTTTTGGTCAGAGGTGGTAAGAAAGTTCTGGAAGTAATGGCAATAGTTGTGCAACATTATAGAAGTATTTAATACCACTGAATTATATGCTTTAAAAGGCTTATGGGGTAAGTTTTTTTGTTCTATGCATCTTACTGTACACATGCAAAACTAACCCAAAGGCCTCCAAGACCACCTTAGACCATAAGCCATCCAAGAGTCCAGAGCACGTGAGACATGACCTACATCTGCTGCTCAAATGATCAGAGCAATGCTAAAGTGCTTTCTGTCGTCTGTCTGTCTGTCTCTGTCTCAGTTAGGGTTTCTATTGCTGTGAAGAGACACCATAACCGTGGCCACCCTTATAAAGGACAAGCATTTAGTTAGGGTGGCTTCCATTTTCAGAAGTCAGTCCACTATCATCATGGCAGGACATGGTGGTGTGCAGGCAGACCTGGTGCTGGCTACAGCTTGATCTTGGACTGAGACACTGGGCGTGGCTTGAGCATATATGAGACCTCAAAGCCCGCCCCCACAGTGACACACTTCCTCCAACAAGGCCACCCTCACTCCAACAAAGTCACACCTCCTAATAGTGCCACTCCTTTTGGGGACCATTTTCTTTCAAACTACCACAATGTATGTGTGTAGAGGCTAGAGGGAAGTCTTGGTGTTATCCTCAGGGACACTGGCCACCTCCTTTGAAACAGACTCTCACTAGCCTAGACCTCACCAAGTAGGTTAGCCTGGCTGGCCAATGAGCCCCAGGGATCCTCCAGTCTCTACCTCCCCACCATTGGAGTCACAAGCCTGTGACAATGAATGTGACTGGCTTTTTTTTTTTACGTGGGCTTTAGGGATGGCATATCCTGTTGTATACAGTGACCGTGTATGGATGTGGGAAGCTGGAGATTGCAAGGGTGCCCTTGAGCCAGGCTGAGATGCAGCCCAGTCTCACACTTACCTTCAGCAACTTCCAAAGGGCCTTGAGATTTGCGAAGCTCCTTTACTGTTTCCAAGAACTCTTTACCCCCAGCCTTTTCCAAGGCTTTTCCTACAAAGAAGAACAATGGAAGCCGTGGTTTCAATAGATTCATATTGTTGGGCATGTTAGTAGGTCAGGAAAAACTTAAAAACTAGGGATGACATGTCCCATTTGTTACCCTGGTTTGCCAGTGGTCACTGGTGGCACTACACAGAGGTCAGAGAGACCTCTAGAGAATGACAATCTTTGTTAAAGGATACACACACACACACACACACACACACACACACACACACACACTCACACGCATGCACACACACACGCAGGCACAGGCATGCATGCAAGTGCACGCACACATTCGGTCTCTCTCTTCCTCTCTTGTACTGCTGAGTACGGAATCTAAGACCTCCCACATGCTAAGCAGATAATCTGCCACTGAACCACGTCCCAGCAAAGTGGCACACCCCGATCTGAAAATCCCAAATCCAAACCTTTCCAAATCCCAACACAACACAGCTAGTGCAAGACTCCACACCTGGAATCTCATGTGATGGGTGGATCGCTGTCAAAACCCAGGGCCACTAAAAATATTCTGTAAAATCACCTCCTGGCTATGTGTGAGACACGTGAGGGGAACTTCTCTCTCGGGAACACTGGGAAGGTGTCATTCATTGCCAAAACACTGTTAAAAATCTGTTGAAGTCACTATCGGTGTTAATAATAAGTCCTTCTAAAAAGCATTTTAAAAGTGCATCTATTTTGTATGTGTATGGGTGTTTTGCCCACACGGATGTCTGTGCACCCTATGTGTGCACGGTGTCTATTAAAGGCATCCGTCAAGTGCTCTTTTCTTGCTTACTTTTCAAGATGCAGGCAGTGGGGATAACATGAAGAAAGCAGCCAAGGCAGCAGTTGACAGTTTGGGCCGCAAAGGTCGTTAGGCACTGATTGACAGCTGGGCTGCTTGAGGGCAGGAACCAAGGGGCAGGGCAACCCAAGGGTCCTAGACACCCCAGGCCCAGGAGCTGCAGCCCTGACCATCTGCAAGTGCTGAGGAATCTTGACGCCTAAGCCTGCCCAGAAGCTACAAGGCCACCCACTGCTGAGGGCTGAAGAATCCTAGGTATACAGAAGAGCGGGGACACAGGGCTGAGGGTGCCAACACCTAGGGCCTGCCTGAGAGGTTTGAACACCAGAGGGGGCATGAGCTGCTGCTCCCCCTTGCTCGCTGCGGTCACTCACCACTGTGTAGAGGGTCTCTAGGGAACAGGGATCACTTTGCATTTGGACTTGGGTCCCATCCCCAGGACATCTCATTATGCATATGCAAATATCCCCGAATCGTCTCAAATCCGAAACACTTCTAATCCCAAGCACTTATTGTTAGTATTCGTCATTGCGATCACTCAGCTCAGAGGTTTCTGTGGGTGACACAGCTTCACTCCTCACCCAGGCACGCACTCACGTATCTCTGGAGAGCCAGAACGCATCGATGAATTTACATCAGTGTCTAGCCAATCATTCTCCCCTGGGGTTGTGGATGGGGCTTCTTCCTCAAGTAGCTCAGGTCTCAGAGAGACAACCAGGAAATGGTACTTGTGACACTACACATTTCTGAGTCTCATTTCCAGCTCCCAGAAGCCTGGGGACAGCTTGGGACTGAAGCTGGCACCTAAGTCCAAACTGCTGCACTCTGCATTTAGGGTCAGGGGTCAGGTGGAATTGTGTGGGAGGCAAGGTGAGCCCACTCTTCTCCCTAGCTTAGGGGGTTAATTGAGGTTGATAATGAAGTGGGGGTGGGTGCTGTGGCTCTCAGTCTGTGTGGGGCTTGCCTGGAATGCAGGAAGCTTTGGATTCAGTTCCCAGCACAGAATAAACGGGGCATGGTGGCTCACATCCGTGCTAGAACTACACCAATTCCCAACCACCGAGGAGTGCTTAAGCTGACGGGGCAACATGACAGCCCCTCACCAAAGGAGATACAATGCCACAATGGTGTGTTACTGGCCATGGAGTCTTGTCCAGTGGTCTTTTAGTGCTGGGCATTGAACCCAGCAAATGCTCGACCATAGCGCCATCCCCCTAGACCAGTGGTTCTCAACCTTCCTAATGCTGTGACCCTTTGATACAGTTCTTCATGTTGTGGTGACCCCCCAACCAGAAAATTAATTTCGTTGCTACTTCATAACTGTGATTTGCTACTGTTATGAATCGTAATGTAAATATCTGTGTTTTTTTGATGGTCTGTGTTTTCTCCTTGTGAAAGGGTCATTCTATCTCTAAAAAGGTCTCTATCTACAGGTTGAGAACCACTGCCCTAGACCCTATTTCTTGAGCCTGAATGTCTTGAAGTCTCTAGATCTACCATTAATTTAAAGAGATAAACAGGTAGAAACGTAGTGAGACTACAAGCAACAAAATCCAGACTGGGAGAAAATCAGCCTGGCTTCTCGGCAAAAAAACTGCAAAGAATCGTGGGGGCAAGAGAGGCCACGGGTTAAGAGACTTGCTTCCCCCTTTCACTTAGTGTGTGTATGTGCACGCACATGTGTGCACATGTGTGTACAGGTCAAAGGACAACTTGGGTGAGTTGGTTCTCTACTTCTACTATGTGGTCCCAGGGATCAAACTCAGGCCATGGGGCTTGGAAGTTGATGTCTTTACGTTTTAATTTTTGTGCTGCGGATTGACTCCAGGGTTTTGTGCACAGTAAGCGTGGGTTCTACCACCAAGCTACACTTGAATCCCCTAGCACAAGACTTAAAAAACAAATCAGTCAGGGCCTGGGCTGGACAGCATGACTGGCTTGGGCGCCGGTGGTACAGGATGGATTCTTTTAGGGACGCGGGAACAATAAAGACCGGTCAGTTAGCGAGTAGGTGTGAGCTGGTGTGACATCCAGCCCCATGCCATCTGGTCTCCAGATCACCTGTGAGTACGACTGTATCCTCACTTACAGATGAGGAAATGGAGGTTCAGGGAGGTTAGGAAACACATCCGAAGTCACACACTGGGAAGTGATCTGTGAGTGCCTGGAGGGAGACCAAGGCGACTCAGAGGTTACTCTCCTGCCTGCCTGCCTCTCAGCCCATCTCACCTCCTCTGACCGCCAAGAGGTCAGCCATAGGGTCCACCAGTGGGGTCCAAACGTGACTTTTCGCTCCCACCACAGGGCACCTCATCCCACTCTGCTTCAAAACAGAGAAGCACCTCTTTTGGTGTTTTGGACACAAAAATGCAGAACTCTGAGGATGTCTGAAACAGGAACTTGCTCTGCTTGCAATCAAAGACATCAAGCAAAACAGAGCTGGAGATTTGGCCACTAGGGGGCGCCTTTCCACGTTGAGGAGAGCCTTCCCTTGGCCTCTGGGAGGAGACAATGTCAGGGTCTGTCATACGGCAGGACACAAGACTGTTTCTGTAGTTCTGTTATCGCTGAGCGCCACCCCACCTGCTTTCCAGCACAGCAAGTGGCCTCTGGTGCCTGAGACATGGTGAGTCCAGCAGTCTGGGGCCACCACCCAGGGATGAGCGGCTAACAATGGCTTCAAACTACTCACCCCAGGGCCAGCCCTGGGTCCCGGGGTTGAGGCCTTTTCTTTGCTCCATCTGCCCTTCAGCGGAGGGTTTAGAACAGTTCTGTATTGTGAAAATGGACCACATGGCAGCAAATGGACCAGAGAGTGGACATTGTGTTTGCTGTTATTTCTCCTGCCTTTACCTCACTGCTTACAGCTTCCTTCTCCACTCACGGCATAGGCACAATAATGCAGCCTTATAGATTGCTTTCTACATGCCCTTTATCTTTTTTGGGGGTGGGGCGGGGAGAGTACTGAAATAGGGTCTCCATATGCAGCTCATAACCCTCCTGTCTGACCCCTCAGTGCAGAAATTACAGTGGTGTACCCCCGAGTTCCCATATCTCCTTCCCTTTCCCTTTCACCAACAGCATTCTCGACATGTGGGCTTAGAACGCACGCACAGTGGAATCCAGAGCGTGTGCGACCACATTCATAGTGGCAGTGCTCGGGATGGCTTCATATAAAAGTGACCCAGGTGCCGCCATCAGCTACAGAACGGAACCCACACGGTGGCATAGTCATGCAGTGAAATACCACACAGCCAAGAAAATAAACAAACACACTCAGTAGCTTGGGAGGATTTTGCAGACACCAAGTTGGGCTAAAGGAGCCAGGTTCGAAGAGCATATGGGGCTATTTAAAGGAAATGCAAAACAAGCCCCTCTGGGCCATTAGATGACCGCTTTCCTCTAGAGGAAATTATAATAAGGGGTGGGGCTGGAAGGGTTTCTGGTGAGGGTCCACTCACCAGTGTGCTGGTTGTATAGCAGTGTTCACTCTTTGCTTTGAGACAAGGTCTCATGTAGCATAGGCTAGCCTCAAACTTCCTACATGGCCAAGGACAATCTTAAATTTCTGATGCATCTGCCTCCACCTTCTGAATGCCACTATTACACACGTGATACAGAACACCCAGTTTATGACGTGCTGAGGAGTGAGCCCGGGCTTTGTGCATACTAGGCAAGTACCTGAGCCTGCTGAGCTCGGTCACTTTGAGACAATATCATCGAGTTGTACATAAACGGTCTGTCTCTATATGGCACCCTAAGAAAAACTTCACAAAATTTGTGTAGAATCAAAGCAAAGTCTGTTCCTCTCCAGTGAGACCATTTTATCCCACAGAGAGACATTTCCACAAGGGACCTCAGGCAGAGGATGAGTGAGTCCATGAGAACTTGTCTGGACAGTGGGCTACGCCGTGACACCTCCCCAAGCCCCAGGCAGGCCTTACCTATCTCTTCCTTGAGGTCGATTTCGGCTGTGGTTGGGTGGACGATGCCCTCCACCCTCATGGAGCCAATATGGCTGATGTCACTTTGGGTCAGGGATAGCTGCGTTAGGAAGAGAAGACGGTCAACTCCCACAGAAGATCATTTTAATTTAACCGTCGGCATTATTTGTCTCAACTATTCAGGTTGACGGTCAGCACGGGGGGGGGGGGGGCTCAAATTCCCATGCTATTTGTTTGGTTTTGCAATAGGGCCTCAGGGAGCTTAGGCTAGGCTTGAGTTCACTTAGGTAGCCGACGCTTGCCTTCAACTCCTTCTGTCTCTGTCTCCTAATGCTGGGATTATAGGCCTGAGTCGCCACACTAGGCTTCCAGGTGTTTGCTTTTGAGCAGGCTCCAAGTTCAGGAGCTTTTGAGCAGGCTCCAAGTTCAGGAGCTCTTGAGGCCAGAGAGTGTGAACAGCCAGCCTCCGCTGCCAGGACCAGAAACAGGCTCTCCCTTCCTCTTTCTTTCTTTCATTCCTGACCCTGGTGGCCTTGGTCTCCACGGACACAACCTCTCGGCAGCTCTGTGTGGAAAGCAGCCCAAGGCTTGCTCTCTTCTCACCCAAGATAGTCCAGAACATCTGGGGAGGTCAGCAGTCTTACCCTGGAGGAGTAGACTCTGGGTTCCCACCCTGCCCTACCTGTGACAACTGCCTCCTCCCCAATCCTTCTTCTGTGCTATGGAGCCACGCAAGGCCTTCTGTGCGCCAGGTGAGCACTCTACCCCTGAGCTACATCCTCAGCTCGAGTACCACATTCCTGGGGCTGTCTGGTGTGGTTTTTTGGCAGAGTAGGATGGAGAGCATCTCCCACTGTTTTCCTAACGTGAGTGGGAACTTTCTGATACTCTAAGATATGTTTGGGAGAATGTTCATGGCCCTGGAGGGGACATGCATCCCACCTCTTTGCAGCTCAGTTTTCTTTGCATCAGAAATGAATAAGGAACCCGCTACACCTCTGCTCCCTAGAGACCTAGTGATCCCCAGCTGTCTGGATGGAGATGTACTTGTTCGGCAGGCTGAGAACAGGCAGGAACCAAAGATCCGGCTCTCTGACTCACTGGCTATTTCCCTGTGTATCTTATTTCGGCCCCGGTTGACTTGATAGATGAACTGTTTGCTCAGTGAATTTGCCGTGCACAGAGATGAATTATCTGCATGTCTGACAGGATGCTGAGGTGCTGCTGGAATCCATCCTGTTAGGTTTTCATTTTATTTTATTTTTTCTGCAGCTCAGGAAGGCAGGCAGACTGAATTATTGACAAATAATTCATTTCTAGCACCCAGCACATTCAAGAAACATATATTGCTATTCTCTCCCTCTGTTAAATGACATTTAATCTTGGAAGCTAGGCCTCTTCGATCCTGGCTGGGAGTTAGCAATGGATTTTTCTTGGTGGGTACAGACATAATTGGGGCTTGGGGATTTCCCAGCAGAACCAGGAATGCCACCTATTGACCAGATTCTCTAGGCTGACCTTAGGTTGACCAGCACAAGCCATTCTTAACACCAAAGACCTAGTTTGCTCTAGGAATGTGTATGTCGCCTGTTCCTTTAAAAATGGATAATTCGCCGGGCGGCGGTGGCGCACGCCTTTAATCCCAGCACTCAGGAGGCAGAGCCAGGCGGATCTCTGTGAGTTCAAGGCCAGCCTGGTCTACAGAGCGAGATCCAGGACAGGCACCAAAACTACGCAGAGAAACCTTGTCTCGAAAAACCAAAAAAAAAAAAAAAAAAAAAAGGACAATTCAAGAGCAGAATGGAAGGGAGGAAGGGACAGAGGAAGCATGGTGGCTTGTGAACAGGGGTGTATACAGACGGGCTCACCGCAGCCCCGTCCGGAGTTCATTACCTTCTGCCCCAGAACGAGGCTCTTGGAAGACAGGATGGTGAAACCGTCCCCCGGCCCATCTTCCGAGGTGGAATTCGATGTCCCTTCTTTATCGCTGTCCTTTGGTTTGGACTGTGGGTGAAAACCAGAGGGAAAGATGAGAGAGAGTCTGGACAGCCTTCCTCTGTGACCACAGGATGGTCCTTTCACGGCTGCTACCAGCTTGGGTACGAAGGGAAGTGGTCAGGTGGTAAATTCTGGATGATTTGTTTTGCAGTTATTGTGGGCATCATGTGTACACTGCTACTGAGCTACACTCCTGGTCCCTCTCTGCTCCCTTCCCCTCCCTCCATCCTCCTTCCTCCCTTCCCTCCTTCCCTCCGTCTCTCCCTCCCTCCCGACCTCTCCCATCTTTTCACTGGCACACACACAAAATAAAAGGTTTCACTATGACATTCACACAGGTCTATCATTGTACTTTGCTCACCTCCCTCCACTAGCCCCTCTGCTCTTTCTTTTCTTTGCTGGGGGTGGGGGGATGGTCTACGGATTGAACTCAGGGCCTCACATCAGCTAATCAAGTGCTTGTGAGCCACATCCCAAGCTCTTCTGTGTCGGGGGCCATGCCAGGGGACCAACAAGTAGCACTGGAACTCATGGAACATGGCTGGGTTGTTGGCAAAGCCACCCCTGAGTGAGTCTTGGAGAGGCAAAGCCCGAGGACGATGTGTCCTGAGGACCTTATGCTGTTATTGAACAGAGCTCTGATTGTTGCCTTCGTGGTCACCACATCCCTCATAATCCATGGGTTGTATGAAAACTCTCAGGGGGTTTCCAGCCCCTCACTGGGCAGTGTTACTGGTACTTAACAATAATAGTGATTGACATTTTCAAATCCTTGCTGCTGGAGCAGATTAATGGTTCAACCACCACCCTTAAGAAAGAATTGAGACATGTAAAATGGTCAATAAGGTTAGGTTAAGATGTTTTTGTTTATGGCTTTGAAGCAGAAAATCTTGGGGAACAATTTAAAGTTTATAAAGACACACTTTTAATAGTTGAACAAGGGATTGATTGAGGTCAGGGAAAAAAAACAATGACAGTCGGGCTATTGCTGGCTGACAAATCTTTCTTGCTAGGATGGGCTGGTGATCAATGGTGATGATTAATTCCTTGTACCTATATCTGCCCTCAGCTTCCTGCTATAAATAATTGCTGATGAGTAGGTATGCACCCTGAGGATTTAAAGTAGAGTTAACTGATTGTTTTTCACATATAAAAGTTTAGGTTTGTGATTCTTTTAAGATTTCTTATAAGATTATCTTTTGAGACAAATAATAATGTGATTGATCCTTTCTTTGTAACCGCAAAATGCAGCCTGCCACCAAAGAACTGGCTGAGAAAAATGCCTTGCTTGCTTACACTCTGCTAATCTATAACAAGTTGCTTGGATATGAATGTATGTGGATTCTTGGGACAACTTGTTTTTCACCTATAATACGTAAAATGTTTAATCATGTATATGGAAAACATGCTGTTTTTTTACTTGGATTCATTGTAAACATTCACATGAAAAATAGAATGTAACCACACTGTAATTTTTATACTGTAAGGGAAAATTAAAGTTAGTTAGAAGGAAGACGTCAAGAGAGACAGAAGGGAAACATCAGGGTAGAAAAACAAACAGAAAAGGAATAGAGTAGAACTAGTAACAGTAAGAATAATAAAATGAAGAACTAAGCTTTGGTCCTCAGAGAAGCCTTCGTGTGTCTGTCTGTCTGTCCTGCTAAGCATCTCCTCTTCAGTTTCTCTGACCTCCTGAAGGCTTGCCATGCATCAGCACCCTAGGTGAGATCCTGACATGCTGGAGGTGTGTGTGTGTGTATGTGTGTGTGGGGTGTGTGGTGTGTGTGTGGTGTGTGTGTGTGTGTGTGTGTGTGTGTGTGTGTGTGGTGTGTGTGTATGTGTGTGTATGTGTGTGTGTGGTGTGTGTGTGTGTGTGGTGTGTGCGTATGTGTGTGTGTGGTGTGTGTGTGGGTGTGTGTGGTGTGTGTATTTTCCCCTTTTTCACCGGCCCCAGAGAGTTAAGTTTTGTCCTCTTTTGCCCGCCTCATAGAATTGTCTTACTCCCTCAGACAGAAAAGTCAAGTTGAGTGATTAGTTCACCAACTCTATGGATGCCCCTAAATCCCTGAGCTGCTGAAGGCTGGTCCTCATGGCAGCAACACTTCGTTGTTTCTTGACGGAGGGAAACAAGAGAGAGCAATAAAAGGGAAAGAGAAGGGTGTTGTGGAATAATCTTTTTGTACACTGCGAAGATGTGTTGCTCTCATTGGTTTAATAAATGGCCCATAGCCAGGCAGAAGAGCCAGACAGAGAGAACTCTGGGAAGAAGAAGGGCAGAGTTGCCAGTGAGATGGAGAGGGAGCAAGACATATAAGAGGACAGGTAAATGCCACTAGTCATGTGGCAACAGGTAGATAGATAAAAATGGTTAATTTAAGTTGTAAGAGCTGGTTAGTAACAAGCCTAAGCTATTGGCCAGGCATTTATAATTAATAATAAGTCTTTGTGTGGTTATTTGGGAGCTGACTGGTGGGACAGACTATTCTGCCAACAAAAAGGTAACACAATATGGGGAGGTGATGCAGCTCAGTTGGTAGAGTGCCTGCCTCACAAGTAGGAAGCCTGGGGTTCAGTCCCCAGCACTCAATAAACAAGGCATGATAGTATCCAAGCACTCAGGAGGTGGACAGAACAGGATCAGAAGTTCAAAGTCATCCTCAGCTATATAGACAAGTGGGGCCAACCTGGGCTACGTGAAACAAACAAAAAGAAAAGCAAAACAAATCAAACAAAAACAAGAAAAACCTCACAGTATCATGATTATTGCAGGAGCTCACAGGTCCCTATAGTCTTCATCCAAATCTGGACATAGAGATATTATTTTTGGCTATTACATTAATCTTTTTATGCCTGCAGTTCATGACAAGCGTCTAAGAAAGTGATTCTCAACCTGTGGGTCGTGACCCACTTGGGTCAAAGAATAGATAACCTGCATATCAGATATTTACATTATGATTTATAACAATGGCAAAATTACAGTTATGGAGGAGACAGTGAAATAAGTTTATGGCTGGGGGGGGTCACCACAACATGAGGAACTGTACTAAAGGGTGGCAGCATTAGGAAGGTTGAGAACCACTGAATTCTAAGCCACGTGGTGGGGTCAAGAAGCTGCATTCATGCTGGACTTCCCACCTCCCCAGGATTGTCCTGGGGCCATGTGGCAGTGGCATGAACTCTTGTTCGATCTTTTGTTGTCATGGAGATCTGCGGAGTGGAAATCTTACAAGCTCCAAATCAACGCTCCTGTGGTTTAACAGAACTACCCTGGATGGAAACACTTGGTATCTCTGCTGCTCAGGGCTGCTGAGCACGGGAAATGTGGCTAGTGCATTTGAGGGACCAAATGTTTTATCTGGAGTTGTTGTTGTGGTGGTGTTTTTTGTTTGTTTGTTTTTTTTTTTTTGGTTTTTCGAGACAGGGTTTCTCTGTGTAGCTTTGCGCCTTTCCTGGAGCTCACTTGGTAGCCCAGGCTGGCCTCGAACTCACAGAGATCCGCCTGGCTCTGCCTCCCGAGTGCTGGGATTAAAGGCGTGCGCCACCAACGCCCGGCGTGTTTGTTTGGTTTTTTGCAATGCCTGGGAGAAAACCCAAGGCCTCTTGCAAGTTGGGTGCATGCTTCACTACTGAGCTATATCCCCAGCTTAATTTTAATTCAAGTTGCAATAGCCTCATGTGACTGGTGCTTGCTCTATTAGGCTGCACATGAAAACACTTGTCCACAAGTGGTGGCCTTGTGGAGCTAAGCTACTTAGCTTAGCAAGCTGCACAAGTCACCTGGAATCTATTGACCAAATTCAGGGCACTGTGAGACCCTAAAGTTGGCTTAAACACCCAACCTGAACTTGGCAGAGGGGATGTCATTCCTGACTTTGGTGGGGACAGTGTTATGGTTCAGCCCTTAAATGTCCTCTGAAGGTCTTGTGTTGAAGGCTTGATTGGCAGCCTGTGGCACTATTGGGAGGTGGTGGAAACTTCAGGAGGTGGGGCATAGTGGAAGGGTGTCAGGTCATCCAATGGGTGCCCTTAAAGCAGATGCTGGGACCCTGGTTTCTCCTTTTTTTTCTCGCTACTTCCTAGCTGCTATGCAGTAAGCAAATCCGTTCTTCCATACACCACTGCCAGGGTGTTATGTCTTGATCTAGGTCCAGAGCAACAAGGCCAAGTGAATATGAACTTGATACCTATGAAACCATGAGCCATAATGAACCTCTCTTCCCCAGAAGTTGAATATTTCAACTATTTTGTTACAGCAAAAAAAGCAGACTAATGGAGGCAGTAAGAGGGATCTGAGGGGGCTGGGTGGTGGTGGTGTATGACTTTAATCCCAGCACTCAGGAGGCAGAGGCAGGTGGGTCTCTGTGAGTTCGAGGCCAGCCTGGTCTACAAAGCGAGTTCCAGGACAGCTAGGGCTGTGACACATAGAAACCCTGTCTCAAACACACACACACACACACACACACACACACACACACACACACACACACACACACACGAGGTCTCTGAGGGCTGGAGGGTGGCTCAGCAGGGGAGTACTTGCCCAGCTCTGTTTAAAAGAAAGGATCTGAAAATCAACGTTCTTTGAGTCTGGAAACATGAAGATGTGAACTCTGGAACCCAGGGTTCTTTAAAATGTGTTTTATTCTATTATTTTAGGGGTTTAAGTGTTTGCCTACATATGTGTATGTGTACTGTGTACAATGCCTGGTGCATTCGGAGGCTGGAAGAGGGCATGAGATCTCCTGAAACTGGAGTTACAGATGGTTGTCAGCTACCATACGGTTGGTGGGAATTGAACCTGGGTTCTCTCGGAGCACAGCCGGTGTTCTTAACCACTGACCCATCTCTCCAGCTCCACCTCAAAGGTTCTTTATTTTTCTGCATACATATCCTCTTGGTCCCTTTTTAACCTCTGGACTGAGACTTACTATATAGCTCAGGCTGGCTTCAAATTTTAATTCTCCTGCCCCAGCTTCCCAATACCAGGACTAGAAGTCTATGCCACCACACCCAGCACCACACACCATGTTATCACTTCATCCCAGTGCAAAGGTGTAGTGTCTCCTGCTCTCTGCAAACACTGACTTCCCTCTCACTGCAAGGGCATCTCAGCCTGTTCGGGCTCTAGGACAAATAACACAGATGTGTGGCTTGTAAACACAGAAATGTAGTCCTCTTCGTTCTAGAGGGCCCGGAAGAACCAGACAAAGGTTTTCTAGAAGATTCTGTGTCTGGCAAGGGCTCACTTCCTCACAGGTGACATTGTGTTACTGGGTCCTCAAGTGATGGAATGAGAAGCTGTGTTGGGCCTCACTAGAAGGGTTTTGTGAAGGTTGGGACTGTCACCTTGACAGGGTCTAGAGTCACCTGGGACACGGGACTCTGCATGACTACGAGGGATTATTTTGATTTCATTAGTACTGCCCATGGTGGGCAGCACCATTCCCTGGCAAGGATCCTGGACAGCATTACATGGAGAAAGGGACCTGAGTATTCATTTATGGTCTGTTTCCTGTCTGTGGATGTGGACCAGTGGCTTCCAACTCCTGCCACTTTTTTTTTTCAAGACAGGGTTTCTTTGTGTAGCCCTGGCTGTCCTGGAACTCCCTCTGTAGACCAGGCTGGCCTTGAACTCAAGAGATCTGCCTGCCTCTGCCTCTCCAGTGCTGAAATTAAAGGCAGGTGCCACCATGCCCAGCTCCAAACTCCTGCCACCTCTCCCCACCCCCATATGGATTATACCTTGAACTGTCAGCCAAAACAAACTCCTTCTTCCTAAAGCTGCTTTCGTCGGGATATTTTATCCCAGCAGTGGGCAAGGAAACTAAGACAGACACTAATCTTGCACGTGAAGGATGTGTCCCCATGATGTCACCACTGCTCAAAGCCTCCACCTCCTAATCTCATCCCTTGGGGGTCAAATTTCCATGGAGAAGCAGCATGCCTATGGTAGTGGTGCTACCTGGCTCCTGAAATGCTCCAGGACTCACCTTCTTAGACGTCCGTGGCTTGGTGGCCTTGGATTTCTTACCCCCCTTCTTGCCCGAGGCGGCCTTCCTTCCTCTTTTCTCTGGGGGTGGGGAGAGGATCGTTTCTGACTTTCCTTTGGTCCCTCGCTTTTTGGCCAGCAGTTCAGGGTGAATTCTCGGCAGGACACCCCCACTGGCGATGGTTACTCCTTTCAGCAGCTGAGAGAGAAATGCGAAGAGCTGGTCAGGTCTGTGCTGGCTAACATAGGTCTCAGCACTGGCCAAACAAGGCTAGAGTCTGGCTTCTGCTTAACTAATAGAACTGCTAACATGCAGTTACTGGCTCTTCCATCCTATGCTTGCAAAGCATTTCTCAGCAGGTATCCGCTGGTCTGTGGTCTTGCGTAGAAGGCAAAACAAGGCAAAAATCAAAGGGTCAGAGAAGTGGAGACTGGGACGATGCCCAGGGCTCTGGAATTTCAGATGACAAGAGAGAGTAGAGGGCTTCCCAGGTGGGACGCTCAGCTGGTCAGACCTGGGTCAAAGGTTAACACGAGAATGAGATCCAGCGGCTTGCACACTCAAACCTGTGTCCCATTAGGAACATATGTTTGACCATGCATCTCCCAATGGATACATTTTGAATAATCAACCCATGACCATAGATTCTGCATCTTTTAGACCAGAGGGTGGTCTGAACCCACAGCTTATCCATGAGCCACTAGCCATCCATATGTGACCAGAGCAGCACCGACCACTTGAGAGTCTAGAAACACGTGCAGTATTACAGCACTATTGACTCCGACAACAAGAGCTTGTGGATTTTTATTCACATGCCTTGGTTTCTCATTTTTCTAGCGATCAATTTTTATTACATTTTTTCTTCCTTTTTGGAAAACGGTCACTCTGCGATGGGTTGGCAACTTTGAAGATTCTTTAGTTTGAGAAGCGTGAGCTCAGAACATAAATATAAATAAAAATTCTCAGACTATTTACCCACCAGCTTGCCTATGGTTGGGGAGGAAGGTGTTCACTTGACCTTGGCGTCAGTCAGTTCTAATGCATAAGTAAGGAATCTCCTACTCAGAGCCCAATAAATCACCCACAGGGTTTGAGTCCAGAAATTGCCAGGAGTACGTGCATGCGATGACTTCTATTTAGTGCTGAGACAAGGTCTTGATGGCAAGGCAGAGTCAGTTCAAGAGGTGGTTTCATCTTGACTCTGCAGAGCCATCAAGATTTGTTCTTCCCTACCTGGTCCTGGCGTCGTGCGTGTGTGTGTGTGTGTGTGTGTGTGTGTGTGTGTGTGCGCGCGCGCGCGCGCGCGCGTGTGTGTAGGTGGGACTGGGAACTATCGCAGGAATGACGGATGCCTGGCTGCATCCACCCAGGAGCAAGCCTGGCAAACCGCTCTCCGCCCCTCCTCCGCCACAGCTGAGCCTAGGGTGCAGACCTACCTGGTTGAGCTCCTCATCGTTGGCAACGGCCAGCAGAATGTGTCTGGGGGCTATCCGGGCCTTCTTATTGTCCCTAGCGGCATTCCCAGCCAACTCGAGGATTTCCGCTGAAATTACAAGGGGAGATTAATAGACAATCAACTTATATTATTGTTGGTGTGTGTGCGTGTGCGTGTGCGCATTCGCACATGGGTGTAGGTCTTATACCATTTATTTCTCTGTCATTTCTTATTTCTCTTAAATTTGTATATTTTATGTCTTTAAGTGTTTTGCCCGTGTGTATGTGGTGTGTGCACTACGGATGTGCCTGGAGACTGTAGAGTTCAGAAGAGGGTTTTGGATCCCCTGGAACTGGAGCTAGAGACAGCTGTGAGCCCCCATGTGGGTGCTGGGAATCAAACCTAGGTCCTCTGCAAGAGCAGCCAGTGTTCTTAACCACTGGGCCATCTCTAGCTCCTTTTTATTTCTCTAAAAATTTGTTGAGGGGGGGGGGTGAGTGTGCCACAGCGCACACGTGGAGGTCAGAGGACAACTCTGTGGGGTCGGTTGTAAAGATGGATTCTGGGGATTTAACTCAGGTTGACAGCAGGCAAGGCGAGTGCCTTTACCCATAAGCCATCTCACTGGCCCTCCTATTTCATTTCTTTTTCTGGATTTTTGTTTTGTTTTGTTTTTTTGTTTGTCTGAGTCAAGGTTTCACTGTGTAGCCTGGCTGTCCTGGAACTCACGCTGTAGCCCAGGCTGGCCCTGAACTCACAGAGATCCGCCTGCCTCTGCCTTCCGGGTGCTGGGATTAAAGGCGTGCGCCACCACGCCTGACTTTCTGTCTCCTTTGCTACTTTTCTTTCTTCTTCACTTTTATTGTTATAGTGTTATTGTTTTTGTAAAGATTTGCTTTATTTTTAATTAAAAATTTATTTTACTTTCTCTTCAGTTGTGGAACGATGATTTCTTTGTTTTAAAAAGTGTGACCGAGGGGCTGGCGAGATGGCTCAGTGGTTAAGAGCACTGGCTGCTTTTCCAGAGGACCCGGGTTCAGTTCCCAGAATCCCTGTCAGGTGGTGGGGTGGCTCACAATCTCCTGTTACTCCAGAACCTAGCACCCCCTTCTGGCCTCCATGTGGGATACACTCCTCACATAGACACACACATAAATAAAAGTGAAAACCAAATCTTTTTTTAAAAAAAAGTGTGGGCCGGGCGTTGGTGGCGCACGCCTTTAATCCCAGCACTCGGGAGGCAGAGGCAGGCGGATCTCTGTGAGTTCGAGGCCAGCCTGGGCTACAGAGCGAGATCCAGGAAAGGTGCAAAGCTACAGAGAAACCCTGTCTCGAAAAACCAAAAAAAAAGTGTGACTACGTTTGGTGTGCCTGTTTACAAATCCCAACATGTGGCTGAAGGAGAAGGAGCCCAAGTTCCTGGCCAGCCTGGGCTACACAGTGGGACTCAAACAAACAAACAAGAAAATGAAAAACTAAAGGAGTGAGTTTTAACGAGAAAGTTATTCACTAGAAAGCTGGAGGCGGTGGGCCAACATATTTCACTGAGCAGGGAAGAGGAGGGTGCGTGTGTTTGCACAAATGTCCGTAGACAAGTCTGTGTTTTGAAGGATTCCGCTGTTACAACGGCATAAATACCCAGGCCTGGTATGAATGAACAGGGGATTCCACACGTGTCCTCACAATCAACTTCACTTCAGACAGAAGAGCCCATAAAGTTGCCATCATCCAAAAAATTGACGGCAAGAGTTGAAATCTGGCCTAAATATACCATATGAGCCAGGCAGATGTGATTAACAAAAACAGAATAAAACAAACATCGGAGTTAAATATTTATATGGAATTTCCAGAATGGAAGGCACTAATGAACTGCAAATTCTTCTCATGCCTTTCCTGGAATACTCGGCAATGGCTAGCAAGTTCACTAACAGTTCACTGACACAGTGACCATAGGCTCTGTGTGTGAGTGTGTGTGTGTGTGTGTGTGTGTGTGTGTGTGTTTGCGTGTTTGCGCATGCGCACAGTGCATGCCTGCCTGTGTGGAGGCAGATGTTGACATCAGGGGCCATCCTCTATTTTGTTTTTACACCATACTTTTTGAGAGTTTCTCACTTAAATGAGACCTTGCTCTTTGGGCTAGACTGGCGCACCAGTGAGCCTTGGGGATCTGCCTGTCTCCCTCTCTCCCAGTGTTGGGGTTACAAGCCATGCACGGCTTCTGCGTGGGTGTTGGGATACTAACTCAGGTCCTCACGCTTGCATAGCAAACGCTTTATTTACTAAGCCGTCTCATCAGACCCATGGCCTCATTTGCTGAATTAGAGGTTGGGCCACTGTAGTATAACACACCCGTATGAACACACCTGTAGGGACAGATATTTTGAAATTAATGCTGTATTAGAGTATCTGGTATGTGGCTTCAGGTTGATGCTCAGCTTTCCCTTCTCTTAAAAATTATGCCTAGCTCTGGCTGGCCTGGCCCTCACTATGTAGAGCAGGCTAGCCCAAAACTCATAGAAATCCACCTGCCTCTGCCTCTTGACTGCTTAGAGAACTGAGGTGAGAGTTTCCAGGAGGCTGCTTTTCTTCAACTGGGCAGAATTCTCACAGCACTTAACCTTGGTGTGTGTGTGTGGGCGGGGAGGGAGTGACTAACTGTGACACTGTTAGAGGGACTAATCCCACTTAGTTATCTACACTTTTGTATGTTTGACTTGCATAGATTTCCTTTGTTTGCTTTCGAGACAAGGTTTCTCTGGGTAGCCTTGGCTATCCTGGGACTGCTCTGTAAACCAGGGTCTAACTCAGAGATCCGACTGCTTCTGCCTCCCAAGCGCTGGGATTAAAGGCGTGCGCCACCATACCCGGCTACATATGTATTTCTTAAAAAGCACCCGCACCATTGTTAAGTCTTGCTTCAGTTTACTACACGAGGACTGAACGTCAAGTGGAATTAAGTAAGAAGTGCACCGAACATCTCACCAATGGGTGGAGTGGCGCACACCTGTGATTCCAGCACTGAGGAGGCTGAGGCAGGAGGATTGAATGGAGTGTGAAGCCAGCTTGGTGAAACAGTGAGTTCTAGGCCAGCCTGGGCAATAGAGATCCTGGTTCAAAATCAAAGCCTCTATTCTTGGGGCTGGGGACATGGCTCAGTAGGTACCAAACAAACATGATGATCTGAGATTGTGTTCTTGAGCGTGTGTGTGTGTGTGTGTGTGTGTGTGTGTGTGTGTGTGTGCAGGGCCAAGGGTCAGTCTCAGATGTCGTTCTTCAATGGCTAGCCACCTCATTCTTGAGACAGGTTCTCTCATTGGGACCTAGAACTTACTGACTGGCGAGGTTGGCGAGCCAGCAAGCCCCAAGGGTACAACTGTTTACACTTCTCCAGTTCTAGGATTTCAAGTGTGTGGCACTGTGCCCAGTTCTTACATGAGTGCTGGGGATCAAACGCAGGTTCTCATGAATGTATGGCAGGCATTTACCAACTGAACCATCCCCCCCAACCCTTCTACTTTAAACATACCCAAACAAATCAAACAAACAAAAACAAAACAAACACACAAACAAAACAAAACAAAACAAATAAAACCCCTATGACTCTCTCCGCCCCAGGGATTCAATGAGCAATCTGTTTCAGAGTGAGGAGCCCTCTCTCCCTTTCCCAGAATCCCCTCTGCACTTGCTCTCTGGGAGCTTAGCTGGTCGTATGCAGCGTTTGCTAAGGTAAGTCGCCCTTTGCTTGGCAGGTGCAGAACGGCAGCTTAAATGTGGGCTCTCTGTCCTCTGTGGACCAACTTTCCAAAGCCCTCCCCCAAAGCCTCTGGAAGCCGACCTTGGCCAAGCAAGCCAGGAAAAGCCCTGCCACCACCTGCTATATCTTTGAGCCAGGCACTGGGTGATCCATAGCATCCTTCTCACATGTGAAGAACCCCCCCAGGGTGGGGACCTGGGTGTGAGGTCCCCTACACACTGGAATTACCTGCCAGGTATTCAATGACAGCGGCCATGTAGACGGGTGCGCCGACACTGATCCGGTACTTGAATGTCCCCTTTTTCAGGTAACGCATCAACCGACCTACTGGAAAGATGACACCGGCCCTGGCTGACCGGGACAGCTTGGACATTTTCTTCTTCCCGCTCCGGCCTGACATCTTGCCTCAATTTCCCTCTCAGCTTGCTGACACGGTGGCCTCCTCCTGGCACTTACACAATACTAGAGAGGAAAGAAGGCAGGGATTGAGGCTGGCTGGAAACACCAGGGGCACACGAGTGTGGCCGCAGGACATATTGTGACATGTCTGGCTGCCCCGAGGAGGCAGCTGAACCCTAGCTGCTGGCACAAGCAGCTGAAGGCGTGAGCTGGGCAGGGCCCCTGAAAGGCATCTGCAGCCCCCACACCAACATCCCTCCCTTCCCCACAGGGCAGCCCTGAGCAGCAGAGGCCAAATGAAGCCGTCACTAGAGAGGGAAGTTACGCTCCGTGCCCAGCTGTGCAGTGATGGCCTAGATGCCATTTCCTTGTCCCCAGAACCTGTGGATGTTGCTCTGCGTGGAAAAGTGATTTTGCAGACATGATTCAAGTTTTGTTTGGTTTTTAATACAGATATTCATATACTCAAGATTAGCTGTGAATTCTCATTCTATTACCGCCACTTTGTAAATGCTGAGATGACAGGTGAGCGTCGCCACACCTGGCTCCATAGTTAGCTTTTGTTTGTTTGTTTGTTTTTTGTTTTTCGAGACAGGGTTTCTCTGTATAGTTTTGGTACCTGTCCTGAATCTCGCTCTGTAGACCAGGCTGGCCTTGAACTCACAGAGATCCGCCTGGCTCTGCCTCCCGAGTGCTGGGATTAAGGGCATGAGCCACCACTGCCTGACAACACAATCTTTTTAAGGCTAAAAATAATTGTTAAAGGGATGGGTTGATCTTGAGCTGTCGGATAAGGGAATATTGTGACCCCCGCAAAAAAAAAATCATATATTATTTATAACTGTCTTAGTTAGGGTTTCAACTGCTGTGAAGAGACACCATGACCACAGCAACTTTTATAAAGGAAAACGTTTAATTTGGGTAGCTTACAGTTTCAAAGGTTTAGTTCATTATTATCATGGTGGGAAACATAGTGGCATGCAGGCAGACATGGTGCTGGAGAAGGAGCTGAGAGTTCTACATCTTGATTCAAAGGCAACAAGAAAAGAACTGTGACCCTGGGCATAGCTTGAGCATAAGAGACCTCAAAGCCCACCCCCACAGTGACACACTTCCTCCAACAAGACCACACCTCCTAATAGACCACTTCTCTCTAGGGGGAGCGTTTTCTTCCAAACCATCACAATAACTTGTATGTCTACATTATAATATGTATAGCAATATATATAATTATGGAGTAATATAACTGAGAATAAGTGAATTACACAGGGCAAACAGGAGCAGAGTGAAGCCACAGACATTTCTAGGAAATGAGTCACAACTACTCCAGCGTGTCAGCACTCTCTTGTTGACAGAAATGAGAAAGTCAAAATTAACTGGAGTTGATTCTGCCCACTGGGACAATGGCTCATCTTTCACGACTGTCTTAGCTGCAGCCCACACAATGAAAAAGCCAAAGAAGGCTCAGGGTTGATGGGGACAGTACTAAATGAGTGCCCGGCTGCTGGGAGACATGCAACTGAGGTGACTGAACCTGGCATGGGGCATTTTAAAAAAAATTTACGTGTGTGTGTGTGTGTGTGTGTGTGTGTGTGTGTGTACGTACATGTGTTTGATAGTATCTGTACATATGTATGTATGTATGTATGTATATGTATGCACGTGTGTATGTATGGGTGTGTGTGTACGTACGTGTGTTTGATAGTATCTGTACATATGTATATATGTATGTATATGTATGCACGTGTGTATGTATGGATGTGTTTGTGTGTGTATGTATGTGTGCTGGATAATTTTATGTTAACTTGACAAGCTAGATTCATCTGAGAGGAGAAAACCCCAATTGAGAAAATGCCTCCATAAGATAGAGCTGTAGAGCCAAGTGGTGGTGGCGCATACCTTTAATCCCAGCACTCGGGAGGCAGAGGCAGGCAGATCTTTGTGTAGCCTGGGCTACAGAGTGAGTTCCAGGACAGTCAGGACTACACAGAGAAGCCCTGTCTTGAAAAACCAAAAACCCCAAAGGAAAAAAAAAAAGGCTGTAGGCAAGCCTGTAGAGCATTTTCTTTTCTCTTCTTTCTTTCTTTCTTTCTTTCTCTTTCTTTCTTTCTTTCTTTCTTTCTTTCTTTTTTTTTTTTTTTTGGTTTTTTCGAGACAGGGTTTCTCTGTGTAGCTTTGCGCCTTTCCTGGAACTCACTCTGTAGTCCAGGCTGGCCTCGAACTCACAGAGATCCGCCTGCCTCTGCCTCCTGAGTGCTGGGATTAAAGATGTGCGCCACCACCGCCTGGCTGTAGAGCATTTTCTTGTGATCAATGCCACCATGGTGGGTGGTGCCATACCTGGGTTGGTGGTCCTGGGTTCTATAGGAAAACAGGCTGAGCGAGCCAGTAAGCAGCACCCCTTTATGGCCTCTGCATCAGCTCCTGCCTCCAGGATCCTGCCCTGCACAAGTTCCTGTCCTGCTTCCTTCTGTGATGGACTATGGATGTGAAAGTGTCAGCCTAATAAATTCCTTCTTTCCTACCTTGCTTTTGGTCATGGTGTTTCTTCGCACAAATAGAAACCCTAACTAAGATAGTATGTGCGTATCTATGTGTGCATATGTTTGTGTGTATGTATGTATGTGTGGGTATATATGTATGTATATGTGTATGTATGTATGTATGTGTGTATATATGTATGTGTGTATATATATGTGTATGTATGTATGTATGTATGTATGTATGTATATATGTATGTATATATGTATGTATGGGTCGGGGAGCTTACATGAATGCCATGCCACAGAGGACAAATAGAGGAAGCTGATTTTCTCCTCCCACCATGTGAGTCCTGGGGATTGAACTCAGGTCATCAGGCTTAATGGCACACGCCTTTTCATACTGTGCCATCTTGCTAGCTTTAGTTTCCTACAGTGTCCTACACTGTTTTATGACTGAGGTGTTTCACACATAAACTATGGCATTCAGAGTGCTCAGTCCTAAAAGAGACAGTTCCTGCCTTCCTCTCTCGTCCTTTCTTTTCCTTTTTTTTTTTCTTTTTCTTTTTTTTTTTTTTAATGCTTGTTTTATGTGCAGGAGTGTTAAGGCTCATGCAGACAGCCAGAAGAGATTGCTAGATCCCATGAGGCTGTAGTTACGGACAGCTGTGAGCTGTCAGGTGGGTGCTGTGGAACAACCCTGGGTCCTCAGGAAGAGCAGCCTGTGCTCTTAACTGCTGAGCCATCTCTCTAGCACCCCCATTTTGTTTTTTGAAATGGGACATCTCTATCACCCCTCCACCACCCCCTTCAAGGCCCAGGGAACACCACCTAAGAGCTGGAGGACGGAGAGGAACATTACAAAACGTGGTCCTCCGGATACGACCCTGCTATCGCCATCATGAACACACAGCGGCTGCCGTGACCTCCACAAGTTTGCACACTGTGTACAAGACGTGAGATTAGGAGGGGGCTAGTGGGGGAGGGGAGGGGGTTGGCATAAATGGAAGGGGGTGAGAGAGAGAGTGAGTAATGGAGTGAATATGACCACAATCCATTCTATACGTGTATGAGGTTGTCAAAAAAGTTCTTAAAACCTATAGAGTTAGAGTTAGGCCTTTTGTTTGTTTTGTAAAGCAGGCTTTACCATGAAGTCTGGCCTGACCTAGAACTCAGCTCTATCTGAGTTCTTGAACTTGAGGTGATCCTCCTGCTTTAGCTTTCCAAATGCTACGATTATGGGTGTGAACCACCACACCTACTCCGTGTATCAGTGGTTAAGGGCACTGGCTCCTCTTTCAGAGGACCTAGGTTCAATTCCCAGCAGTGAAGGTGATTAACAACCATATCTAATTCCAATTCCAGAGGATCCGACGACATCCTCTTCCAGCCTCCGTGGACACTGTATGCACATGATACACAGACATATATGAAAGTAAAGCACCCCCACATGCATGCATATATATGTGTGTGTGCGTGCGTGCGTTTGTGTGTGTGTGTGTGTGTGTGTGTGTGTGTGTGTGTGTGTGTGTGTACACATCTCACATATCACAGGCTAGCCTGAAATTTCCTATGGAGTCCAAGCTAACCTCAAACTCATGATCCTCCTGCTTCTGCCTCCTCATGGCTTGGATGATACGCTCACCTTAAACACCGTTCTTAGCACACATCATCCCTGAATGAATGGAGTATTTTATTCATTGGGGTATTTTATTACACAATCACCTACATTATTTTTAAATGCTTTACGTCAGCACTGCTTTCCTGTTTAATGTCATTTTGCTACCAAAAGGTGTGGGTATACCTCAGTGGCATGTAAGCACTAACGGCCCTAGGACATCATCTCTGAAGGTAGGACACAGGAATAAGATGATGTTGAGTGTTGAAAATGTCCGTGATTTCTGGGTTGGTGCCCTCCGAAGCTGCTGACCTCACACTTATCTCGTGAGTGCGCTCTGTCCCTGAGGAAGCCAGAACTGCAGGCTAGCAGTAAGGACATCAAACAGGTTGAGGAAGAGGGGTCAGAGCCAGGAAATGCAGGGAACACCAGCTGTCACTGTGCTGTCCCTGGAGCTAGGGGACTCACAGCAATGGTCAATGACCCTGTCATCTCACCTGGCACGTGTCAGGTCAGCGGGTGGTGCTCAAACGCACGTGGCTGAGAGGAAAGAGCCCAGGAGGGGAGCAGGGGGCTTTGTGCATCCCTATACCATGGGCTCCTTCTTCTGTACAGCAGTGAAGGCAGCTCAGGAGCCTTATGCTCTTTCTCTCACATCTTCTAATTTTTCTAAAACACACCTTCAAATTGTTTGGATCAAGAAGCTTAACCTCTAGAGGAAGCCAGTTCTTAAGAGTTCAGAGAGGTTGATGGTGGAGATGCACACCTGTAATGCCAGCTCTCTGGAGTGCAAACAGGAGGATTAGGAATTTATGCCCACCTTCATTCGTGTGTGTGTGTGTGTGTGTGTGTGTGTGTGTGTGTGTGTGTGTGTATCCCATATACTATGGAGTTCAAAGCTGGCCAGAGCTACATGAGACCATGTCTCAAAAAAACAAAAAGCAAAAAACCTCAACACACAAACAAACCACTAAACAAAACTATACCCCTCCAATCAGTTCAGGGTCAGTTCAGGTTTACAAAGATGCACAGTGAACCCACTAAGCCAATTACACGCTTTTTTAGTCACTGTTACATGAGCCCCCCTACCCCGCCCCTAAGGGTTAGTAAGTGTGGTTGCCAAGGAAACCACCTGAAAGGCCCACCACAGGGTAAACATGTCCTATGGATATGCTGTGTGCCAAATGGACAGGAGCACCTCCCAAACACACTTGCACACCACACACACACACACACACACACACACACACACACACACACACACATCTTTCTAATTAATACCAGAATAGTTAGGTTTGCAAGATAATGCTACCTAGAGGCTCCCTAGGATGAATCGAGACAAATCAGACCCTGCCCTAAAATTAGAAATTAGGATCCGTAAGAGCAGCAAGTGACTTTAGGGATGCTTGAAATACTCAGGAACACAAATTAGCTGGGTAAGGAAAATCAAGGTGAGATGCCACAGGGAAATTGGTTGGAGATTTTTTAAAGGCTCCTAAATGCAAGACTTTCTTCTGCAGCTTCCGGCTTCCTGTTAGTGATAGCCTGGCACAGAGCTGGGGAAGCAGGGCCAGGTGAGGTCTATCTGTGAGATGACCACCTCACAGGCTTTCCCTGGGACCAGAAGGTTCTTGGTGCTGGGGAACATACCTCCTCAGACAGGCCTTCTGTCTTCACACAGGCAGGTGCCTACCTGTAGGGTCCCTGGAATTTGCCAGGGCTGAGACACCCTGCCCATTGCTAGAACCCACAGTTGAAGTGAGGAGGGCTGCCGGGAGCTGACAGGGTCCCTAGTCTACCGGGAAAGGAAGCCTCTCACCTCCCGACCACTGGAGAGCCCCTGCACCCCGAGACCACCCCTCCCTAGGCTGACCTGTGCCTTGCTTGTAGTCAGCAGAGATCACCCTAACTTCTTCCTTCACCGGGTTTCCTCACTCCACTCTTGTCTTGGAAGAGGGAGGAGTTTAAGGTTTGAGTTTTGTATTCACAGCTTGTCAGCTTAAGTCTGGGGTGGGTCTACTGTCTACAGCAGCAGTTCTCAGTGTGGGTCATGATCCCCCCCCCCGAAAAAAAGACCATCAGAAAACACAGTAACAAAATTACAGTTATGAAGCAGCAATGAAAATAATTTTATGGTTGGGGGTCACCACAACATGAGGAACTGTACTAAAGGGTCGCAGCTTTAGGAAGGTTGAGAACTGGTGGTCTAGGAAAAAAAGACCCATCCGTGGGAGGTTCCAATTCCATCTGCCTACTAGTTAATGTTTACCCTTGTTTACCGTCTGCTCTCACACAGTTTGGCTCCCATCAGGCAGAGCTCAAGGATACAATTGACTCTCTTTGTTTACATGTTTGAAGAAAATACTGGCTGGCTGGAGCTCACTGTAACAGTAGGGACCTATCAGAGCCCGCCCCCCCCCCCCCCC
>CABHPR010149431.1:29266-64033 GCA_902168415.1 Peromyscus melanophrys | reverse complement strand
CTCCAGGGAACTTCAGCTTGGTTTCATATAAAAGCTCTTCTAGCTGGTGAATGTCAGTATCTGTCTAATGTGGACTGTGTCATAGAAAAATGACTTTTGACTAGGTATGGTGGCTGGTGGCCTCTAACCCCAGCACTTGGAAGGTTGAGGTAGGGGGATTTTTGAGAACCTGGGTTGCATAGAGAGACCCAATTTCAAGAAGAAAGGCTCTTCTGCCTTCCCCTCCATTGGCCTTTTGCCAATGGGTGTGCAGCTCTGCCTAGGCTCCATGGATGGTTTCTTCCCCTTAATTCTGCTGATCTCCAGTAGAAAAGCAGTTCCGTCTCTGATCTTCACTCTCCTGCACTGATTTCTGCCACATTGGTGGGTAGAAAGGGTCACCAACAATTTGGAAGCTCAGATAGGGAGGGACGTCGCAGGAGAATGTAGTTAGGTACTCGTCGCTGGTAGTGCTCAAGCCCTTTGATTAAAGACTGTCGCCTACTCGGAGGCCTAGAAGGGTCTCACCATGCACACTGGCTCATGCTGTGTCTGAGTTCTTCCAAGCACATTGTCCCTTTAGGAGCAATGAAATGCTTTCCGGTTAGTGCACATCCAGAAATATTCCCGGAAGTGTTCTTATCCTGGCAAAGCTGGGGGTCTTTGGGGCTTGGAAACCTTTTGTGTTGATTGTGGGAGTTCTAAAGAGCAAGATGCTTTCAAAGGTCACTTGTGACAGATCTGCGGCATTGTCATGATTTTAAATTAGTGTTAATGAGTAGGCATAATTAATTTACCGTGTAAATGAACAATACTAACAAAGACATCATCATTCGCCACAATAATTACCATAGAATTAGAATCAAATGTGTTTTTTTAAGCGTTAGAGCATAAAAATGTTGGTTTAAGGGATTTTATTCCGCTAATATATATCATTTGATCAAAACAAGGTTTTTAAAAAATAACTTAAACCGTATGTGTTCCTTCCCCCTCCATCCCTTCCTTCTGCTGTGTTATCCAGCATTGCTGAGCACGTAATGGTCACATGAAAAACATCAAACATATTCAAGGACAGCTGAGATAGCTCAGCAGGTAAATGTGCTGCTGCCAAGCCTTAGACCTCTGAGTGGAAGGAGAGAAACCACTCCCAGAGTTATCTCTGACCCTCCACATGCTTGCTGTGGCACAGTCGCCCCCTCCCCGACACCCTCCAACACAAATGGATAAATAAACGGAACTTTAGACTTTTAAAGCTATTCAACATAAAATTTAGTTGGCTTCCTCCCCCCAAAAAATATTTATTTTTATTTTATGCATACGAGTGTTCTGCCTCCATGTTTATCTGTGTATCACATGTATGCCTTGGAAGCCAGAGGGGGCGTCAGATCCCCTGGAAGTGAAGTTACTGTTGTGAACCACCCTATGGGTTCGGGGATCTGGACCCAGGTCTCGGCAAGACCAGCAAGGGTTTGTAACTGCGGAGCCATCCCTCCAGCCCCTATTTAATGATAAACTTAACAGAACGTGTGGGAATAAGGGGATCCAACCTTTTACTGAATGCTGAGTATGTGTTCTCTCCTTGAGCCGCATCTTCAGCCATCACTGACATTAAATAATAACAATAACAATAACAATAGTAGCCGGTTCTGGTGGCGCAGGCCCGTAGGATTTGCTGAAGGAGGCAGAGGCAGGTGGATCTGGAGTTCGAAGACAGCCTGGACTACAAATTTAAGCCCAAGACCAGATGGTTTCAGTGCAGAATTCTACCAGACTTTCAAAGAACTAATACCAATACTCTTCAAATTGTTCCACACAATAGAAACAGAAGGAACACTACCAAACTCTTTTTATGAGGCTACAATTACCCTGATACCCAAGCCACACAAAGATGCAACAAAGAAAGAGAACTACAGACCAATCTCCCTCATGAACATTGATGCAAAAATACTCAACAAAATATTGGCAAACCGAATCCAAGAATACATCAAAAAAATTATCCATCACAACAATAACAATAGTAATAATCGAACCCTTAGTGGATTTTTGTTCAGGAATTGTGTCGCTTTCTCACAGTCGTGCAAATTTTACTGCCACCCAAGAGAGCATGCTGCCATTTTTATGACACACGCAAGTGCTACCCTTGTCTAAGATTAGCCGTCAGAGGAGGCAGAAAACCTGAAACCTGAGCTTTCTGCTCCATTGATCTTCCTGGATGACCTTGGGTAGGTCATTTCAACCCTCCACTTTGGTTTCCTTATCTCTAGACAGACAGTGCTTTCCTTCAGTAGTCTGATGTCATAGGGATGTGGTCAAGCTCCCGAGAGATGAACCGCCCGCCCTTCATCCGATCAAGGAACATCTTTCTCTAGCTCTTCAGGGAGCACTCCACAGAAAGTCTAACTGCCAGTGCGGGCCAATTAGATATTCCTGCCTCCACTGCCTCACCACGCAGGGAGCTCTGACTGAAGGTGATGCTCCTGCCTCACAGACATTCACCAGGTGCCATTTGTTAATCAGATTCCTTTATAAACCCGTCATGGGTGTAACTCTGCTAAAATGGATCTTGACAGAGTTTTATTTTTTAAATTTTATTTTTAATTAAAATGTAATTATACCATTTCCTCCACTCCTTCTCCTCCTTCCCACCCGTTCCATGACCCTCCTCTCAAATGCATGGCCTCTTTTTCTCTAATTATTGTTATCATAGCTACATAAAAATATACTAGACAGTGAAAGTGGAAAACCCAGTGTGAAGCTCCATAGCGTCAGAATGCCTGTTCTAACTATGTAGAAGTTCATTGAGATGTGCAGACTTTGTTAATTTTGATGCATGGTATTTCTTTTATCTGCACATGTTTAATAAGTATAAAATTAAAATAAATACAAAATTAGTCACATATATACATATAAAAATGAATAAATATATAATTATAACATGCTGAACCCATTAGTATTGCCTGTATGTAAATGCTTTTAGGGCTGATAATAATAATAATAATAATAATAATAATAATAATAATAATAATAGAACCCTTAGTGGATTTTTGTTCAGGAATTGTGTCGATTTCTCACAGTCAAGCAAATTTTACTGCCACTCAAGTGGCAATAAAACTTGGATTGTAAGATCCAGAGTTTTCTTAATAAAACTTGGGGCTGGATTACTTCAGAGCACTGGCTTTCTTTCAGAAGACTGGGTTTGGTTCCCAGCACCCACATGATGGCTCACAACCATCTGTAATTCCAGTTCCAGGGAATGTAACACCTGCTCCTGGCTTCTTCAGGCACCAGACATGCTTGTAGTGCACACACATGCATGCAGGCAAAACACTCATATACGTAGAATAAAAGTAAATAAATCTTTAAAGCAAAGACCTGAAGAGCATCTAAAAACATTGGTTATTTGGTGAGGCATGAGAACTATCATTCGTGTTTGGAGAAGAGTGGTACCCACAGAGAGCACTGGACTGCTGATGCTGTAAACTTGCTGTAGTTCCCAGCTTCAGACACAGGTCACAGACCAAGTTCTAGCGTCAAATGTAAACCAAGCTTCCAGAGCAAAAAGCCTTAGCAAAACACAAGGTCAGAGTGGTGGGCAGCTTAAGAGGTGCACAGGCTGTAAGTTTCAGGGATACCTATACTATTGACCCTGTAGTGTGTGTATGTATGTGTGTGTGTGTGTGTGTGTGTGTGTGTGTGTGTGTGTGTGTGTGTGTGTGTGTGTGTGTGAATGTGTACTTGTGTGTGTTTAATACATAGAATGAGAATAAATTTTTCATTTCTTTTATGTTTATGATGAACTAGTCTTTGTCTGCACTCTCTTCCTCCCTCCCTCTCCTCCTTTCTACCTTTCATCTTTGCCTTGAGAACAAGAGGCCTGTGAGCACCTTACCAAGAGTTTCTAAAATTGAGAAGTGAATTTCAGCTCAACCCATGCTAACTTTTGAGATAGGAGCCAGAAACTTGAAGGTGGTGGCCTGAGCTGTGTCTGTTATAACTTCCTGTCCAATGGACTCTGTTTTTCTCTCTGGGGTCTTTGTGACATGTGCAATCTCTTCCTATTTGAAGCTTCCTCTGACTTCTCTTTTCCCTTCAAACGTACGGAGGTGAGGGAGATTCCTTTATGATTCCAGGGACTGCCTCTGCGTTCTCTCCACTCTGTTACTAGATAGCACAGGTGAGGAACTCCAGAGCATTCTGAAGAGCTGCCAGAAGGAAAGGGGTGGGCTCTGGGGCCGTGTAGTGGGGAAGCCAGAGGGAAGCCTGGGTCTGTGAGCTTTGTCAAGCACGATTAGCTATGAAGACCCACCTCCTTGCAGCCACAGTACCTGAGAGCCTTCCCCACACTTCAGTTTGGAGGGAGAAATGCCTTTTACAAAAGGAAAATTCATGTCCATTTTAGACAAAGAGGGAGAGATGGCTCCTTTGTGTGTACTGATGTTAAAACGCCCAAGTCTGGTCACCTCCTTGGGTTTTGCACCTCTTTTTTTTTTTTAATGAAACTTCCAAGCATGTAGAGTTAAGAATGCTAGCACACGGAAAAAAAACAAACAAGCAAACAAACAAAATAATGCTAACATCAGGACTGCAGAGATGGCTCAGTGGGTAAAGGAGCTTGCTGCTGACGCTGAGGACCTGGGTTCAACCACTGGATCCACATGGCTGAAGGAGAGCCAATTCACACAAGTTGTCCCCTGACCTCCACACGTGCAGTCACATGCCCACACACGTGCACACAAACAAAACAAGTAAATGTTTAAAAAAAAAAAAAAAACATTAACATCAGTACAATCTGTATAACTTCCCCCGGGGATGTCTTTCATCAGTTTATTTATAGGCTCTAGGTACATAAGAGGAGATAAGGTTTTTCCAATGACTGCATATTGTTCCTCAACAGCTTTCAGTTAAAATAACTTACACCAATGTGATGTGTTTGGCAGTGGTCTTCTAGTCCCCTCAAAGTATAATATCCTGAATGTCATCTGAACACAAAAGGCAAATGTATATCTAAAATACAGTCGTGAGTAAAGGCATGTGCTTAGCTGTATAACTGCCCCCTCAGCTGCCACTCACTTTTAAATTCAGCAAACATCTTCTTGTAGGACACACCCTCTCCTGATCTGTTGTCTGTGTGGGGAAGGAAGATGTCATTATTTTATTGTTATTTATAGCACAAACAAGCTTGCTATTACTTCCGAAGTAATGAGAGCTGGCCCTGGTTATTTTGAGGTCACTGACATTGGTGTCTACCTGTGTTTAGAATGGAAGAGCCCAGGATTGGTGTACATGTGTTTTACAGGGTAATCATGTGTTTTCCTTTTGGCTTTTCTCTCTGACTGCAGCAGTGTGCAGGGTCGAGGACAGCCGGCCCCCCATGTCAGTGGTCTAGGATGGCCAGTGAGGGCGCCAGCATCCCAAGTCCTGTGGTGCGCCAGATTGACAAGCAGTTTCTGATCTGCAGTATATGCCTGGAACGGTACAAGAACCCCAAGGTCCTGCCCTGTCTGCACACTTTCTGCGAGAGGTAAGCTTCTTTTGAGCTCCCACACTCACCTGCTCCAGCTCTTTCCCAGGATTCCACTGCTACCCAAGGGGGACAATGCCTGACTTGTGCTCCTAACAGACATCTAGGAACCCAGTCAGGAACCGCCAGTGACTTACTTCGTTTCAAACAATTACAAGTCTGAGAAAGTATCCAGGAACGGACTGGCTCACCTCCAAAAGACAGAGCTAAAGAAAACACACTTCTTATTTGTCTTTCTTGAAAGAGTGTTTCAGTTGCTATTTCATTTTAAAGATTCTGTTTGTTTATTTATTTATTTAACTTTGAGTTAGGCTTTCACTATGTAGACCAGGCTGACCTTGAGCTCACAGAGAATTGCCTGATCTGCTTTCCAAGTGCTGAGATTAAGGGTGTGTATCACTACGCCTGGCTAGGATTTTATTTTTATTTATGTATATGTGTGTATGTATGTATGTGTGTGTCTGTGTGTGTGTTTGTCTGTCTGTGGGCAGAGGCCAAAAAAGGGCATCAGATACCCTGAAGCTGGACGTACAGGTGGTTGTGAGCCGCTGGCTGGATGTGGGTGCTGGGAACCACACACCTACCCTATGTAAGAGCAGCTAGCACTCTTAGACACAGACCCACTTCTCCAGTCCTTTATATACACTTTTATACTCTGTGGCTTGACTTACTATGTTTAAAAAGAGCCCATAAGGATAAGAAGTTTGTTTTACGACCTGCTTGGTGGCCCAAGCCTGCAATTACAGCACTTGGGAGGCTGAGGTAGTAGAATCTTGAGTTTGAAGACAGTCTGGGCTATTGAGATCTTGTCTTTAAAAAACAAAACAAGAAACAGCATCGGGAGTGGTGGCGCACTCCTTTAATCCCAGTACTCGGGAGGCAGAGGCAAGTGGATCTCTGTGAGTTCAAATATCTACATAGTGGATTCCAGGACAGCCAGGCCTATGTAAAAAGACCCTGTCTCAAAAACAAACAAACAAAAAACCAAAACAACAACAACAGAAACAAAAACAGGAAGAGAAGTTGTTAGCATGGAGTTTACTTGTGACTTAATTTAAGTGTATCCTTAGCAAGGCTTTATAAATACTGTTCTTAAAAATGAATAAATACTCTAGCTATGTTTGAACATATGTTGTTAAATACATTTCTATTACTTAATAGATGTAATTAAAATAGTATACTTCCTATTTCTAGATCATGAACTCAGTGCTTTCAATGATTTCAAATAGATGCTGATTTTATTTACCATCCAATTCAAAACACATTTATTATTTAACTGGGGATTAAAAAAACAAAAGAGTTGATTTACTCTGAAGGGTCCTGCTGCAGCAGAAAGACTACATCCTCGATGGCGGTGATGGGTAGAGGGAAGGTACATGTGCTTCTTGATAGACGTTGTAGGGTTTTCCTTTCATTTGGAATTATGTAGTGGGTTGTTTTGTTTTAGTGATGGTACATATCTCACACCTCTGCTTTTCATTTTATTCATGTAGAGGCATTATTTATCCAAGTGCTTTGTAATTCATATCTTCTAATAATTAGTGATCATCCCCTCTCCCACCCCAACACTGACTGGGCATGGCCAAACGCAAAGCCCAGAGAGCTGCCACTCTGTCCCTGGGTGCAGATGGTGACACCATTACTTTATTTGCAGCAGTCACCATAGCCTGGCACTTACACAGTATGTACCGGCTGAGAGTCACTCAGTCCATGCTCAACAGAACTGCCTAATTCCTGTGTTTTTAGCACCCTCTCGGGGGGCTTTTTTGATTCTTCTTTCTTAACCATGTTAGGTAAGAAGCAACACTTCTGAGCTACCCAGGGTCCACCTCTGCTAAGCCCTGCCTCCTGTCCAGCAATGCATGGCGGAGACTCATGAGATCCTACTGCAGGGAGTCCTGTGGGATGCATGAGACTTGTTCTAGCAGTGTGCTCATTGGAGTGGCTGCTTTGACAGTGCTCAGCAGCTTTCCTTAGAAGGTTTAGTTTTTATAGAGAGAAGTTGTACAGCTGGTCACTTAACCCAGTGTCTTCTAAAACACCATCAACAAGGCTTAGAAGGAGAACAAAACTAAACACCTTCTGGCCAGTTATTGAACTCCCAACCATTCCAATTAATACATTAAACCAGGGACAAGTGCTGGACCTCCAAACTCCACAGGAAGCCATGGTAGTAGAGCATTTGCCTCACCAGGGAAGGCTTCCCTGCAGGAATGATTGCTAAGCAGAAACCCCCAAGAATTCAGTGAAAGTTAGTTAAGAGAAGTGAACGAGAGAAGAGAATGTCAGAGATATGCAGAAGCGTCATCGTAAGGGACTAGGAGATGGGGAGAATTTAAACCCCCCGTGGCTGTATTCTTCAAATGAAGAGACCAAGGACACTCCAGGGCTAGATCATAATGTGAGAAACCCATGGTCACACATGTGGAATCCTATCTTGCATGGAAAGAACAGCGGTAGCCCTGGTGGATTTTCATCTCAGCTGGGAGGAGATAGAGATTTGCATGGTTTGTTTCTCATTTTAACAAGGTCACTCTGACTGCAATATGGAGAAGGCTTACAGAGATTAACATAGGTGCCACGTGTAAGGCCCTTGCCCAAGTCTAAAAAAGAATGTAGAATAGACATGAAGAGAACTGGAGAATTGAGGAAGGCTTTTAGAGATTGACAGGCTCTAATGATGGGGTGGGTGAAAGAAATGAAGGACAGGAGGGGAGTTGCTATTTAATGAATGACTCCTAGTCTCTGCTCTGCTTAGATGAATGGATGGAGGTGCCATTCATCAAGACAGGATGAGGACATGGTTTGAGGAAGAATGTTGCTTTGTTTTGTTGCCTGTTAGGTTTTATGACCCCTGAGACATCTAAAAAGTGTCAAAAAGTAGAAGACATAGGGCTTAAAGAGGGTATCTGTCACGGCACCAGTGTGTAGGTTCACGCATGTCCATTGAATGAAGACTCAGAGGCACCTTAAGAATGAATCGGCCGGGCAGTGGTGGTGCACGCCTTTAATCTCAGCGCTCGGGAGACAGAGGCAGGCGAATCTCTGTAGTTCGAGGCCAGCCTGGTCTACAGAGCGAGCTCCAAACTACATGGAGAAACCCTGTCTCAAAAAACCAAAAAACAAAACAAAACTAAACAAAGCAAAAGAATGAATCTAGGGGCTGGAGAGATGGCTCAGTGGTTCTTCCAGAAGACCCGGGTTCAATTTCCAGCACCCACATGGCTGCTCACAACTGTCTGTAACTCCAGTTCTAGGGTACTAAAACACCAATGTACATAAAATAAATATTGGAAAAAAAAGAATAAATCTAGCCTTTCATGGCTGCAAGGGGATCTAGTCTCTAAGGACTGAAGCCTTTCCCTTCACCCAGTGCATTTTTATTTTTCTCCATATTTACACTTTAGCCAGTTGATTTCCATATGTTCAAAACAACCTGAAGGAAACTTCCAAAAATACAATGCCAACTACAAATTTCTAGATTCATCAGGTTCCAGAGTTTTCTGGGTTTCCTGAATCAAGTTTTGCATAGGCTTTATATCCTTGGGAGACTCTTAGACAGGATTCATATGGGGCAACAAGAGAAGCAAAGGGTAACCGAGAAACAAAAGATGAATTAAGGCTAGGTGCTAGCACTCTGGAGCCAGAGCAGGTGCAGCCCAGCGGGGATTCCCCTGCAGGTATCTCTCTGTTATACTCATAATGGTGTAAGATCCCAGAGGAAGAAGAGGTTTCAGGATGGAGCCGTGAGTAACACCAAGCTTTGATAACTCAGAAAACATAGAGGAACAGACGCCATAAAGACACAGGAAGATGATCCAGCACAAAGGGAAGTGGAGGCAAAGTCAAGCTTGCTGAAGGTCAGTTGTCTAGTAAAATATGATTGCAAATGCCTCTTGGCCTCAAGTATCATTTTTGACTTTAGCAGCTCTGTTTCATCTCTGGCAGAGACTTAGTCCAAATGACCTCTGAGACTCTCACCAGCTAACCCTACTTGGTGTTACTTTCTTCATCTGCAAAATAAGAGGCCACATTGGTGGTTCTCAAACTCTGGCTAAGCAACTGGAAAACAGTGTACAGCATAGTTTTGGGTTTTTTTCTGCAGTGCTTGAATGAGACCTATGAATGCTGGGTAAACACTTAGCCACTGAGTTGCAAGCCCAGCTGCAACTCTAGCTATTTAAAGGTTAAATTATGATATCAAACTGCCTGGATTTGGGTTCCCACTCTAACCCTGACCTACTAAAGAAAGCTAGGCAAGGTCCTTAGCCCCTCTCTATACCCATGTTTCTTCATTGTTCAAAGGGGTCATAATGGTGCCTCCTCTATAGGTTTGGGGGAATATTTCAAATGTAGTTTGTATTGTTAATACATTTCTTTCTTAACTAACTGGATGAAATTGGTGCTTCTTGAGGAGAAGCGAGAGATGTGGTCACTTAGTCAGGGTGTCTCATCCTTGCTTCAACCAAATATTTCCAGTCGGATTTATATATATATATATATATATATAGTTTTGTGTCAAATGAATTTCAATGTTAACAAACACATCTGACATTTTTCCACCAATTGCAAAAGTCTACACATTTGTGAGCTCAATGCTTACAGAACAAGGCTTTCCAACCTTTACTATGTATGTGAGTCACATGGGCATCTGACCTGGTAGGTCTACCAAGTTCCTTGGAAGGTCAAGGTCGCTTGGTCTTGAACCAAGCACACTGTGACGCTACAGAAAGAAGTCTATGACATTTTTTTCCTCAAGCACAGCCATTTGTCTGGTCAGTGTATAGAGGCAATGTGAGGACAGGTTGGTTCTTGGTCTCTGAAGCGTAATTTCTCTGGTACAGGACACCGCAAAGTAGGTTTCTGTGAAGTGGCCCATTGTCAGCCATTGTTGATGAGAACATGGATGGTACCTGCAGAAGCTCTGTGCTGACTGTCCCCATGTGTGTTCCCCAACAGGTGCCTGCAGAACTACATTCCAGCCCACAGCTTAACCCTCTCCTGCCCGGTGTGTCGCCAGACCTCCATCCTGCCTGAGAAAGGGGTGGCTGCATTGCAGAACAACTTCTTTATCACAAACCTCATGGACGTGCTGCAGCGAACGCCCGGCAGCAATGGCGAGGACTCTTCCATCCTGGAGACCGTCACCGCTGTAGCTGCAGGAAAGCCGCTTTCGTGCCCAAACCACGATGGGAATGTAAGTGAGGCACACAGCAGGCTGCCTGGGCAGGGGACACGGTGGCTGTGGCCTTGGATAGGCTTTGGGTACATACCTCAGAGATTCTTCATTAAAGCAAAGATTATTAATAATATATTAATAATAGTCTGAGAAATTACTAATTAAAAACAAGTTTTTGACAACCCTCAGACTCTTTTTCCTACTCACTTTCTCTAACCAGAGTTACTTATAGCATAAAATCCGTCTTCATCTCTACTTGGAATATACTGTTGTGGTCCTCGGGAGAGAGAGTCAGTTGCTGCTTGCAAGCTAGGCATACTCTGACATCACATGCAAGTCAAAAATCACGGATACGGATTGAATAGCAGATAAGCTCTACAAATTGAAAGTGATTGCTAAAATGCTAATTAATTAGAGTTTATTTTTCTTGGAGAAGAGTTTTTCTCATGTCTCAGATCCTACTCCTTAGGAAGGAAGAACTGAAGTTCTGTCCATCACCGATAAAGACTACAGATTGTGAGTTGCAAACATACTTCCTGCTTCTAGCAAGCAGAATAACTGTTATAAATGCAAATGGGCCCATAAGACTCATCAAATGACTGACTCACAGTAGCTCTGGGCCTGGAAGGGACAGGGTAATGTCACGGCTAGCAGCACAGGTTTGTGAGTCAGCCTGGCTGATTCAAACCCTGCCTTTAAACACATTTCCTGCCTCCTCAGCTTTAGCGAGTTTATTAAACTCTCGCTCCCTTTTCTGTGTAAAGGAAGTCATAATAGTATTTACCAAATAAAATTATTTGAAATTGGGAAATGAAATGTTTAGATGATATAAAGCCCATAGTAAGTTCTCAGTAAAGGTTAGCTGTTAAAATTATTTCTTGATCCAGGTGTGATATGCATGCCTATAATCCTAGCACTCGAGAAGCTGAGAGAGAAGGATGATGAGTCTGAGACCAGCCTCGGCAATACAGAGAGACTCTCTAAAAATACATACATATTTCTTAGAGGTTGGAAGTGTAGCTCAGTAGTAGATTGCATGCCTAGTATCTTAGTTAATTTCCTATTGCTGTGATAAAACACTATGACCAAGGCAGCCTATAAAAGAAAGCATTTAATTTGGGGCTTGGGTTTCAGAGTGTTAGAGTCCATGACTGTTATGCCAGGGAGCATGGCAGCAGGCAGGCAGGCATGATGCTGGAGCAGTAGCTAAGAGCTCATATCTTTAGACACAGCCATAACTGTGAGGTAGACAGAGAGACAGGGAATCTTAAGAATCTTTTTGTTTTGTTTTGTTTTTTGAGACAGAGTTTTACTGTGTAGCCTTGGCTGTCCTGGAATTTTCTCTGTAGACCAGGCTGACCTTAAACTCACAGAGATCCACCTACCTCTGCATCCTGAGTACTGGGATTAAAGGTGTGTGCCACCACTGCCTGGCTCACAGGAGTCTTTTGGAACCTCAGAGCCTGCTCCCAGTGACACACCTCCTTTAACAAGGCCAAATCTCTTAATCCTTCCCAAACAGTTCCACCAGCTGGGGACCAAGCATTCAAATATGTGAGCCTATGGGGTCCATTCTCATTCCAACCATTACACCTAGCTTGTGAAAGTCTCTGGATTCAGTTCCTGGCACTGCTCCCTGTATTTGATGATGATGATGATGATGATGATGGTGATGGTGATGGTGATTTGGTGTTAGGAATCAAACCCAGGGCTTTCTGAATGCGCATGCCCTGGAACTATACCTCCATCCCTAATGTTATATTCATTCTAAACAATGGCTTTACTCACTTTTTCCCTTATACTGGCCACTTAAGAAGCATTTGAAGCTACTTGTAATATAAACCCCACCCCCAGTGTATTATAAACCACCAGTAAAGCAAGTGGTTGTTAGAGCCGAGCATTCTTCATCAGCCATTGACTGCTTCTCACACCCCGCTCTGCTTCAGCCGGCCTGGCCTCCTTAACCTCCTCAGTGGCGTTTCTGTCTTCAGCTGGCTGTCCCATTCCTTCTTCCTGCAGTGTTCCATGCCTTCTCTCCTGTGGCTTGTTTGCCCTTCACCTTCATTCTCTATTTCCTTCCCAGAAATTCTTCTCTAGCTACGCTCTCTGAGGTAAGCCTCCCCTTTTTTGAGACAGGGTCTCACTATGCACTCCTTACTGGTCTAGAACTGTCTATGTAGACCAGACTGGCCTTGAACTCATGGAGATATGCCTGCCTCTGCCTTCTGAGTACTGGAAATAAAGGCATGTGCCATCATATCCAGCCACCTCTTAATAGGTGCCTTCATCATGTCACTTCCTATTCTGCCCCATGGCAATCATAATGTCATCTGTGGGCTGTTTGCTCATTGGTCTTGGAGCTCTCCCTCTAATGAGTTCAAGTGGGCAGAGACCTTAGCGCCGAGAATTGCATCTTCAGCAGATTGCTGCACAGATTTGCCAGACACCCGCACTCGGCTTCCCAACGCAGTCTGCAAGGCAGGTGAAAGTGACCCTTATCCATAGACAGAGAGTCTCAGGCTTGGACAAGTTAAGCACCAGTTTGACTGACACATCATTGAAGCTAGACCTAGAATAAATATCATCCTGAGCTTTATGATAGCTTCAAACACAAGAAGACACCGTGCCTTGCACATCTGTAACTATTTAATTAGTAGTACACCAGGCTAGTAATAACACCAATGTATAACATATACACTATAATCCAAGGGAGACTCTTGTGTATGTTTTACCAAAACAAGCTGAAAAGTTTCCTCCTAAAGTAGGTTGAATGTTACTTTTCTGGCCCCTTTCCTTATTGGCTCAAAGTGAATACTGAGGCTCTCTGCTTGGACTCCCATCCTAAGTGCTACATCTAGGAAAACGTTTCTGTCAGGTACAAGTTCCTGTAAAGTTTAGTTCAGTCATGGGGCTCCCTGCAGACCCTGCTTGATAGGGAAGGAAGTCTTAGAAACACTAGGAGTCCAACTGTAGGCACCAGCCTAGATTCGAACCCATGGTTGTGTAGAATGTCAAATAAATGGCACTTGGGAGGATAACATGGTAATCAATGTAAAGATGTGGTGGCGTTCAGGAATGGTAGGCAGCTGGGGCACCTGGAACATGGAGTCTGGAGGTGAGGCTAGAATACAGGTGGGCAGGAGACTTGCAGGAACAGAATAGCTCGGGAGAGATTGTGACACACTGTGATACCATCAAGAAAGCACTTGACCTAAATTCCAAAAACAGCATGGAACATTAAACCTTCAAAATAAGAGGTGAATAGTTTACTGTCTGAATGGTGGACAGAGCAGTGAAACTGAGGCTGGGCATGGGGTTTGCATTTACTGAGATGTCCAACAAATGTCGGTTAGTTGCGGGACTGGAGAGTATCACTGAGCCCAGAGCAGAAGACATATTTCAGAGGGAAGAGGATGTTCATGTGAGAATCTGCCTGCCTTGGATGTTCATGCAGGAATCTGCCTCCCTCACATAAAAACCTGTGTGTTTTAAGAAGACAGTCTGTTGAGCAAAGCTGAGATTGGGGGAGCTTGAGCCACTGAAATTGACCGTATAACTAGGCCATAACAAAACGTCAGTGTATTTAGCTCCCGCCCAGTATACTAAAGTTAAATTGGCAATTGTTCATGGAAAAAACACACAATGTCTTTTTGAAGCTCACCACTATTTAATACATAAAGTGAAGGCAAAACAGGACTATATAAAATACAGAATTGGGGGCTGGAGAGATAGCTCAGCAGTTAAGAGCACTGGCTGTTCTTCCAGAGGACCCAGGTTCAATTCCCGGCACCCACATGATAGCTCACAGATGTCTGTAACTCCAGTTCCAAAGGATCTAACACCTTCATGCAGGTAAAACACCAATGCACATTAAAAACAAAAACAAAAAAACAAAACAAAACAAAAAACCCATATAGAAGTGAATATTTTACCATCTCGTGTACGAGGTAAATAACTCCATATATTTTTTTAAAAGGAGATTTTTGTAGGTTACATAAGTATTTTATTTTATTTGAGAAGAATGCAACTGAGGAAGTTGGAAGTCAGGTATGTGGCCTAAGCTGAAGCAGGAGAATTAGTGTGAGTTCAAAGACAGCCTGGCCTACATGAGACCCTGTTTCAAAAACAAACATGCACAAAAACTCAAGAAGCTAAGAAAAGAACAACAAAGTAAATTATGAAACGTGAAAGAAAATAGTGTGTGTGATTCTTAGTATACTTCTGAGTAGTGAAAGATGGAAAGCTGCTCAGCTAATTTGTGGCTCATTTATATTCCTGATACCAAAATCTAGGGAAGACAGAAAAATGAAAGCTATTAATAATTTAACTTATAATACTAACCATAAAATTCTTAATGAAAATGCCTCAGAGAGTTCTTTATATGTAAGAATACTGACAAGGAAAATATGATTATGCTCAAAAGAAATTGAGCAAAGAACTTAGAAAATCCACAGGGAAAGTATAAATGCCTAAAAAAAAAAAATCGCATTAGGGAGGTTAGGCTTCACAAAAAAATAATTATCTCTATTCTATTTTCTTTCAAAAGATGATAACCAGGGGCTGGAGAGATGGTTCATCAGGTAAAGGCGCTCGCTGCACAGGTCTACGACCTGAGTTCAAACTCTGCACGCACAGAAGGTGGAAGGAGAGAACAATGCCACAGAGTGGTCCTCTGACCTTAGGTCTTGTGGAGAAAAGAGTAAATTGTTCTCCAGAAAAGTGAAGTCAGTTGGGCCCAAATATAACAGGCATTTCAGATAGCCTCTCAACTTTCAATTCAGCAGTTCCACTAACAGAATTATTTCTAAGGAAATCATGGATAAGATGATGATTTCCAATAGGAATGTTGTATTCTATATTAAATATTGACTTTCTATATTATAGTAAAAATCAGAAATAATATAAATTTACAATATTAGACACCTGATGAAGTTATTATCAGCCCATATAACTGATTGATGTGAGACTATTAAAACTGATTGATTGATTGAATGATTTGATTGATGGATGGATGGGTGGATGGATGGATGGATGGATGGATGGATGGATGGATGGATGGATGGATGGGTACTAAGAATTTTCAGCCAGGGCTGAGCACAGGCTTTATCAAAGCCTCACTCACAGCCCCAAATTGATGTCTTTGAAACAAATGACATACAACTGTTGGTATATGTGAATATATTTATGTTTAGAGTTCTGGCTTTTCTCTGTGAGACCACAGTGTATACAGTGTGCACAGTATACAGTGTATGCAATATAGACACAATATATATGCGGTGTGTACAGTATATACAGTGTATACAGTATAGAAAAAAGAATGACATTTTGTTCAGAAGGGACAGAGTTGCAGAGAGAATGGAAAAGTCTGCTGTGTTCTATTGTGCTGTCAGCCCAGTGTCTTCAGGAGCCAAGAAATGGCGATGGGCCAGAGAGATTAAAAGACCAGGACTTGGAGGAAGGACGTTGGATGCAATTATTGGGAACTTGATCCTGACCTCAGTCTGAGGCTCTAAGACCATTAAACATTGGCACACCTATGTACAATTTACATTGAACTCATCTCAAACTAGCAGGGGATGTGAGAGGGTTGATTCAAAACAGAGGAGACTGAGATAGAAGGAGGCTGTGGGAGTCCGTCTGCTGGACCAGTCCACTGAAGGCTCTGTTCCAGCAGGAATGAGGTTGGAGAACTACATCAAAGGAGTTGATTGGCACCAGGCTGGTGTTGCCAGGTGACCGCAGGGCTAAGATTTTGGCAAGGATGTAATGGTGCCCTCCACTGAGGGGATTAACTCTAAAATCACTATGCATTAGGAATGGTAGCGTTGCCTATAAATCTAGCACTTGGGAAGTTCAGGTAGGAGGATCACAAGTTCACAAGTTCGAAGCCAACCTGGACTATGAAGCAAGACCCCCCATCTCAAAATAATGGGGTAATGGGTGGAGCATGTCACCCATTCATAGGGCCCTGACTTCAAATCCCAGCATGAAAAAAAAAGTGAATAAAATTAAAACTACAGGACTTAGGGTGTAGCTTGTAGAGCATTTGCAAGGCCCTGAGTCCCCTTCCCAGAACCTCAGAAATAAGTAAATAAAGAGCAAAACAACTGCATTTCTATAAAATGACACTATCTTTCTTAGGAAAAACTAAGGAAGGAGGGGTCTCTGGCTACTGCCTGGTGGACAAATTGGAAAAGAATTCCTAGGTTAGTGACACATGTCTTTAATCACAGCACTGGGGAGGATCTCTGTGAGTCTGTGTTTGAAGCCAGTTGGGTCTCTATATTGAGACCCTGACTTACAGAAGAATAGAAAGGAATTCCTGAAGATGCTTTTCTGAGCCCACTTCAGCACCAGAGACCATTGGATGATGCTAGATGCCCTGCTAATTCCAGCACTCCAGAACCATTAATGATTCTTCAGGTTAAAGTCCCCCCTCCCCTCCTTTCTACCAAATGCAATTCATCCAGTCACATCAAAAGCTAAATCTGTCTAAAGGCTTTGACCCTCCTTGAGGTGAACGAAGAAGTTGAAAGTATGTTCTGAGCACTTCCTCCACGCAGAATCACTGTGAGTCTTGAGGATCATAAAATTTATGAACCAGCGAGAGGCCGTGGGGAATTAGCAGCACATATCTTAGTATCTTAGCACTCTGTAGTCTGGTCAAAGACTGTAGTAGGAGTTGATGGCTATGCTTTGAAACGGGAATGCTCATTGCATATGCAAGCCAAACTCAGTATCCCAGATAAACTGCTGCAGTTAATTGCCACGGGTAAATCTTTAAAAACCGGTCGAGCGTATGAAGGTTAATAAAATCAGGTGATTAACAGCAAAGTGGGGTGCTGCCACGCTGATTAGCACCAGTGGATGAAGGCCTGTCAGGTGCTGAAATGCTGTGTGCTCTGCTCATTAAACCACCGGGACCGCACTGCCAAGTCCTAAAGGAAACAGAATGACAGCCAATGATCTAAGAGGCTCTTTGCTCTTAAAGCCAACACTTGAGCTCATGCCTTGTGATCCTGGGTAGACACATGACCAGGGAGCCCTGTCAGTGTTCAGTGAGGCTCCATCCCACAGCTAACAAGGATGTTGACGGGAAGGGGAATTCAGGGTGAGACGTCCCCTCCCCCATCAACTGTCAGGATCCCCACAAAGGCCTCCAGATTGGCCACAGGCCTGGAGCATCCTTTTCCCCCCAGGAATGCACGTGGCCCTGCCAGCTCCTCTGCTGATGGACACAGACGGTGACCACCTGTCAACACCAATAAGCTCACCCTGGCCTCTGGCTGCCCTCCCACCCCTGGGGACAGTGGCATCATCTCTCTAGAGGTGGATAAGCTCAGCTGAGGGGCACACAGTCACCCCGCAATTAGTGCCGAACTCAACAAGCCTCAGCTGTGAAAGCCTAGAACAAGCATTTAAGAACCACTAGCATTCGGCACTTCAAAAAAAATGATTCCAGAGCTCTTTCTCCCAGGACACACTCGGGGTATTGAGCCTCCGACAATGAACAGTTGCTGCTGTCAACTCTGAGGTGCAGTCAGGGTTGTTTTTTCTTTTCTTTTAAGGTAAAAATCACATAACATCAAATTCAGTATTTCAAACACTTAAAAGTATATAGTTCGTGGGTTTTATATGCATAAAATTGTGCAAATATCACCACTGTCTGGTTCCAGAATATCTTCATCAACCCCAAAAAGCAACTCCACATCTATAAACAGTCATTTCGGCCTGGTGATATCACATGCCCAGGTCGTGATTTTCACATGTGACTCTCCCTGCAATCTTGGGATAAATCCTACCATCCTTCTGATATGTGGCTGGGTTTTGTTAGTTCGTTGCACAGGATTTTTTTACTCAAATTTACAAGGCATATCAGTCTGTTATTGTTTTGCAATACCCTTGGCCCAGTGAACTAGGAAATGCTACACACACACACACACACACACACACACACACACACACACACACACACATTTTTTTTTTTTATTATTTTTTTGGAGACAGGGTCTCACTATGTCACCTTGTCCTAGAACTCTACTACTCACTATGTAAACCAGATGATTCTTACACTCACAATGATCCACCTGCCTCTGCCTCCCATGTGTCGGAATTAAAGGTGTTTACCACCACAACCTCTTATACTTTTTAGAAGTATTTGGGAAGGACTGGAATAATTTCTTTTTTTCCTAATAATTTATTGTTTTTTATTTTATGTGAATTGGTGTTTTGCTCATGTGAGGGTGTCAGATTCCCTGGAACTGGAGTTACAGACAGTTATGAGCTGCCATGTGGGTGCCGGGAATTGAACCCGGGTCCTCTGGAAGAGCAGCCAGTGCTCTTAACTGTGGAGCCATCTCTCTAGTCCCATGAAATAATTTCTTATATAAAATGTGTGGCAGATTCTACCAGTGAGCTGGGCAGTGGTGGTGCATGCCTTTAATCCCAGCACTCGGGAGGCAGAGGCAGGCAGATCTCTGTGAGTTCAAGGCCAGCCTGGGCTACAGAGTGAGTTCCAGGAAAAGGTGCAAAGCTACACAGAGAAACCCTGTCTCAAAAAACCAAAAAAAAGATTCTACCAGTGAAGGTGGGTTCTAGGTCTTTCTTTGCTGCCAGTTTTCTGACTATAGCTTTATTCAGACTTATATTTCTCCTATGCATCTGTTTTGGTAGTTTGGATGTTTCTAGAAAATTTCTGTCTCTTTAGCTGGGTGGTGGTGGTGCACACCTTTAATCCCAGCACCTGGGAGGGAGAGGAAGGTGGATCTCTGAGTTCGAGGCCAGTTTGGTCTACAGAGCTAGTTCTAGGACAACCAGATCTATCTACACAGAGAAGATGGGTCTCAAAAAAACAAAAGCAGGGTTGGGGATTTAGCTCAGTGGTAGAGCGCTCGCCTAGCAAGCACAAGGCCCTGGGTTTGGTCCTCAGCTCTGGAAAAAAAAAAAAAAAAGAAAAAAAAAAGCAAATAAACAAAAATTCTGTCTCTTTAATATTCTCTATTTGATGAGGCATTGTCTTTGGCTTCCTCTAGCTGTTTGTTTGTTTTTTAAGCATATATATATATATATATAAGTTCTGGGACTGTCTGTAAGAGTTGATTTAAGCTCTAGTAAGTCCAATCTAGATTTACTAAGAGGCAGCTATTATTATTTTTTTTTTTTGAGCTGAGGACCGAACCCAGGGCCTTGCGCTTGCTAGGCAAGCACTCTACCACTGAGCTAAATCCCCAACCCCGAGGCAGCTATTATTAATTTATTTTGGTGTGGACCATCTTCGCTTTTAAAAACTTGAGATTGTATTCTTTTTCTTTTGTGTAGATGGGTGTTTTGCCTGTGGTGTTATGTGTATGGGTGTATGTCTGTGTATCATGTGTGTGTAGAGCCCACAGACACCAGAAGTGGTTGTCAGGTCCCCTGAGACCTGAGATACAGCTGGTTGTGAGCTGCCATGTGAGTGCTGAGAGTCAAACCCGGGTCCTCTGGAAGAGCAGCCGGTTCTCTTAACCTCTGAGCCATCTCCAGCCTCATCTTCTCTCTCTCTCTCTTATTTTTTATGATTTATTATTTTTCATTGGAAATTAAGGCATTTAAAATACTGTGATGAAGGGTGTACATGATGTCATACACCTTCAATTATAACTACTCGAGAGGCTAAAGCAGGGAGGTGGTGAGTTTGAGGGTAACCTGGGCTACAGAGGGAGATTCTATCTTTAAGAAAAAGAAAGGAAGAAAGATAGTATTGTGGCAACTCTAGAAATCCTATTTTCTCTCTGTTATACTCTTTCTTCCTTTCTTTCTTTCTTTCTTCCTTCCTTCCTTTCTTTCTTTCTTTCTTTCTTTTTTTTTAAACTTTTTTTTTTTTTTGCTTAGTGACTTTTCTGGACCAGTTTTGTAAAGGCTACAATTTTTATCATGTGTGGCCACTGGAATATGTTCCATCAGCTTAGCTTAGTCATCAGCTAGTGATATGGCAGAGGTTTCCTTACTCAGTAAGTCCACTCTCCTGCCACCAACTGTTGAAAATATAAATTAAGAAGAGTGGCTGGAGAGATGGCTCAGTGGTTAGAGCACTGGTTGCTCTTTGTCGAGGATCTGGGTTCAATTCCCAGCAGCCACATGGCCACTTAGAATCATCTGCAACTCCAGTTCCAGAGGATGGGACCTCTTCTTCTGCAAGCACCTGGCAAAACACTCATAGACATAAAGTAAAATAAACAGAGTAAGAAGGGGGTTAGTAACCGTAGGATGATGGGCTCTGGTCTTGATGACATTTTTTTAGATTTTTAGTGTCTATATTTTACTTCATGTCCTTATCTTATAATTTCCTCCCCCATCATCTCACTTCTCAGACTGCGGAATACATTGAACTCAGACCAGAAAATGCAAGTAATACGGCATAGTGTTTGAGATTTCTAAACACAGCATGGACACTGACTAATTTCTAAATAAACATTGCCACTGTCTAACCCCATTCTACACTTGAGGCGGCACTCTCTTCTCTCACAAGCAGCACGTGGCAATTCAGTGTCGGCCTCAGTTGACATGGGAAATGTGCTGGTAGCTTGCATGAGCACTATTAGTGTGTCACACTCCCCAACCCAGACACTGGCATCAGTCCCAACACCCTGAAAAACGGGAGGGAAGAAGCTTTCACATTCCGTTCTTGACTCTACCGCACACGACGGCAGTAATTTCCTGCACTGCTGGGATCTCATGAGTATTTACCACAAAGGGGGGATATTTATTGCATGTGATCCAGAAATAAAATGTCCTCATATTATGAACCACCTTCGGCTGAAGCCGTGAAGTGAAAGGTGCCTTCGCCCTCACAAGATTATACTCCATGAATCCCTAGGGAGGACATTTTCAGCAAAAAATTTCAGAGTTTATCAGAAAAGTTCTTGTTGTCTTCCTTCCTCCAGCCCTTTGAAAGACAAGAAGCCTCTTAGACTAATAATTTTTAATAAATAAAATATTTCTGATATCAGGCTCATATGTTGTTACCAAATATTTGCATTCCCAGAAGTAATTTCTAGAAATCTGACAGTGGGAATTCAGTACAGCAGTGCATTAATTTTGGATCCTTCTGTTTTTCCTGAACAGTGAAAGCCTGGAATTTGTTAAAGGAACATAAAACAATCCAAGTGCAGCTCCAGCTAGAGAAAGGGGGATCCATGAAGGGGACCCCTTAGTTCACAGCATCCTCACCCAGCAGTTTCCGTGTGGCAGGCTGTGTTGAGCTGGACTGACTCACACAGCTTTTAAAATAAGAAACAAACTTTCAGTCTTCCCTTGGAAGAGTTGAATTTCCATTTGAGTTTGTCATTAAAGTTCAGTTTAATTCAGCATGAGGATATTTTGAACAGGAGATGGACACAGAAAACTTTGGGCTATAATGAAATTAAGGGGACTGCAACTGCTTGCCATACACAAAGCCCTGGGTTTGAGCCCCAGCTCCAGAAAAGGAGGAAAGAAAGGAAATTTCCAGTTCATGGTCCAAGCCTAACAGGTCTCCTTATGTGATAAAAATTTTTAAAAATAAATTGATCCCTGTCTCCAAAAAGCAGTGAGGGGGAGGGCTTCTAATTTATGGCCTAGGCATAGCCCTAAAGGTCATTTTATGTGACAAAATTAAAGTGAAACATCAATTCCTGTCACTTACTATGTACCAACTTCAAAGTGCAATGCAACATGAACTCTAACAGTATCATGGAAATGTTTTGAAGGACTTTTTTCTGAATCTGGTTCACACGGAGAGATTGTTTCTAAAATACAATCAGCTCCAGAAAATACTGTGTCAAATAGTGAGACTAAATAAGGAAGGGATCCTTTGGGTTGCCATGACACCTCCCTCTGGAACCACGGGTAAAGGCATCCTGTGATTCATGTGATCCAGTTTGAGTACCTGCTCTAGGTGAGGCACGATCTGGGCTCTGGATAAGAGAGTCCCTGTGATCAGGAACTTGTTGGTTTCAGTCACGCTGTGAAAAATCCACCATCCATCAAGCTGGGTCAGGATTTATGCCCTTTTCAGTGTGTGCACTACTAAAAAGGCCACATAAAGTTCTCCCTCAAAAGTGCTCTGAGAATTCAAAATTGGAAGATACTATTCCCAGTAGAGAAAATAGGGGAGTAACTAACTCTCAGGCTTTTGTGTTACATTGTTACTTTGTGTCCATCCTAACCAGGATAAGTGACTTAACTTCAGGTTAAGTGTCCTTAACTTCAGGTTAAGGACAACCAGATGATGTCACTGTCATCACTACAGCAGTTACTAACTAGAAACTATACTGAGCTGGTGCCAGGCATCACCAAGTTCTTGTGTGTATTAACCCACTTAATCTTCAACAGTGGTCCAGTGCAGCAGGTTATTGTCATGGACAGTATCATCTTCTCTTCTTGAGAAGTTAGGTCATTTGTCTATGGCCATTCAGCTAAATGTGTGATGGGGCCAGGATGCAAACCGCTGAGTGCATCTCTGATTAAGCAGAGGCAGTTTTAAATAAGATTCAGGAGCCCTCCTGGGTCCCCAGACCTCTTCAGGGGACCCGCAAGGTGAATACTGTATTCATAGCACAATAGTAGAGAGGTAGCATTTGTCTTTTTCACTCTCTTTCTCTGAAGTGTATGGTGGAACTTCCCGGAATCTGGGTGACGTGTTCTGTCATGATAGAATGACGCAGAAACAGAAAGGAGAATCCAGCTGTCTTCTATCAAACTAAACACTGCAGAGATGTACTGAAATGCAAAGCCATGCCATGTTCCTCCCAACATTTTCTGTCTTACAAATATTGTTTTTCACAAGTTATTATTATTCATTAGCCAACATTAGTATTTAAGTGGCTTCACTTTCAGTACATTAATAAATAAATTTTGTTCCATTTTTAGTATGACAAATATCTATGGAAAGGAAAGAATCCATACATACCAAAGCTCCTTTTTGTTTGTTTGTTTTTGAGACAGGGTCTCACTGTGTAGCCGTGGCTGCCTTGGAACTACATAGACCAGGTTGGCCTGGAACTTACAGAGTTCCATCTTCCTCTGCCTCCTGAGTGCTAGGACTGAAGATTTCCACCACCATGCCTGGCTCAAAAGCTCTTTTGAAGTCCTCAGTACTTTATAAAGAGCTTAGGTTCTAAGGCCCAAGTGTTTGAGAGCCACAGCAGTGGCTTTGGAGTCAGATGCACCTCTGCTTGAGGCCTGTCATGTCAAAGCTTAGACCCTGTAATGCCAACAGCTTTCTTTATGTATATGTGTGTGTATGTATGTATGTATGTATGTGTATATATGTATGTATATATGTATATGTATATATATGTATGTATGTGTGTGTGTGTATATATATGTATATATATGCTTCCTGCAGAGTAAGCTCTCTGTGTTCCCACAGGTGATGGAATTTTACTGCCAGTCCTGTGAGACGGCCATGTGTCGGGAATGCACCGAGGGGGAGCACGCGGAGCACCCCACCGTGCCCCTGAAGGATGTGGTGGAACAGCACAAGGCCTCACTCCAGGTCCAGCTGGATGCGGTCAACAAAAGGTGCCATGCCCCTCCAGACTCCCCACCCCACCCCATGTGAGGCCTGGCCTCGACGTCTGGTATCTGAGATGGTAGGGTCATGCTAGCCTGTATATATGACTCTGTATGTCCTACATTCTTCTTGATCATGAGATCTCTGAATTTCCTGCCTGAAACCAGAACCAAGGTTTTCCTGAGAACTGTTGCCATACTTCAGGCCTGCGGTGGTGGCTGGGATGGCTCTTCTCTGCCGAGGCCCATACAATGGTGTTGAGCAGTGATTGCTCAATTTTCCTAGAGTGTTTGTTTTTGGGGTTTTTTTCTTTGGCATGGACACAAATGAAAGTAGTACCCATGTCTTTTATGAGAGAGACCGAAAAGAAGACATTAACAACCAGTTGAAAAACGAGACAAAATAGTCATAAGTCTCAGTGAGAAAAGTGTAGTCTTTCAATGTTACTTAGAGGAACTTGGATACAAGAAGTTCTCCAGATACTCTGAGTTCAGCTAAGTTTATATGACTGGGGAAAAATGATAAAGCTAGATAGACATTCAGAATATAGTGGTTCTCTACCACAGGCAATTCTGACCAACCCCACCCACCCAGAATGCTTGACAATACCTAAAGGCATTTTGGGGTCCTAGCAGTGGGGGGGTGGGGATATGCTGTTGGCATTGGGTAGAGGAGAGAACACTGTTAAACATCCTATATGTCCAAGGCAGTCTTCTACAACAAGGAATATCACACCTTCAATAATTAACAACGATGGCTGAAGGTAGACTGAAAGAGATGTGACCCTGAAAGCCACATTTTTGTTCTATTGCTTTTTAAAGATGGCGAGAAGCTGCGTAGAAAAGGCATTCTGCTTTTAGAGAAACTGAAAGGTGTAGGTAGACTTTGGAATACTTCTGGGTTAATGATCGTTAACGACTCTCCTGTCTCTCAGACTCCCAGAAATAGATTCTGCTCTTCAGTTCATCTCAGAAATCATCCATCAGTTAACCAACCAAAAGGCCAGCATCGTAGATGACATCCACTCCACCTTTGATGAGCTGCAGAAGACTTTAAATGTTCGCAAGAGCGTGCTGCTCATGGAGCTGGAGGTCAACTATGGCCTCAAACACAAAGTAAGGTTCTGCTGTCCTACAGGTTTCCTGTAAGAGGCATGACGCCAGGGCCACTCCATTCAGAGCACCGGCTTACTGTGTTCTAACAGCAGCAGTGGCAGCAGGGGCCTACACAGGTCCTTAAATGTCACCACTGTGCTGTGAACTCCTGTGTTCATTTAGTAGAGAATTCCCTGCTCATTCCCCCGTTTTTCTTTTGGCAAAACAGGGATTCTGTGACCTTCTGTAACAATGTATAGTTTGACATAAGGAGAGGTTGCTTATCATAATGTTTTCAGGGTTTAGAGTTGCTTGGAATGTTTTCCTCCCTTAATTATAATGTGGGAGAGTCTCTTAACTGCTCTCACCCACACCAACCTGTTCCTCAACTTCAAAGTGAATCCTGACTGCAGCCTTTGTTCAGGCTGTTCACCAAGCCGGAGAGGAGGAGAGCTTCTGGTATTCAAATGCGGAGACTTCTCAAATGGTTGGTTTTTGTTCCTTGAGGTGGTGACCAGACAGCTCTGAACGTTAGGGAAAGCCACAGAGAAACGACTATTGCACATCAAGCAGACAATTTGTTTGCCACACTCTTGGTAGCGTCCTTTCTGCTTTGTCCCATGTAAACAGATGACCCAAGAAGGGCACGTGTGGGTGATGAGGAAGGGTGAGGCGGAAGGGAAATCTCCAGAAGGCTCTGGAAATGCAATTTAGCATTTTGCATGGGTTCACTGGGTTAAATGGAATGCAGCCGGTGCGGAGCCACTTGAGTGGGCGGGTATAGAAGCTGGTTCTTTTGGGCGGAGGGCTCTGCCCCAGCTCCTTGGCAAGCGTCCCGCAGGCTGCACAGTGTCCTGTAGGAAGTGCTCACTGCTTCTGTGTACCTGGCAGGTGCTGCAGTCGCAGCTGGATACCCTGCTCCAAGGCCAGGAGAGCATTAAGAGCTGCAGCAACTTCACGGCGCAGGCCCTCAACCATGGCACGGAGACGGAGGTGCTGCTGGTGAAGAAGCAGATGAGCGAGAAGCTGAACGAACTGGCGGACCAGGACTTCCCACTGCACCCGCGCGAGAACGACCAGCTGGATTTCATCGTGGAAACCGAGGGACTGAAGAAGTCCATCCACAACCTAGGGACCATCCTCACCACGAACGCTGTCGCCTCGGAGACGGTGGCCACGGGTGAGGGGCTTCGGCAGACCATCATAGGCCAGCCCATGTCCGTTACCATAACCACGAAGGACAAAGACGGAGAGCTCTGCAAGACAGGCAACGCGTACCTCACCGCCGAGCTCAGCACCCCCGACGGCAGCGTGGCGGACGGAGAGATCCTGGACAATAAGAACGGCACCTACGAGTTCCTGTACACCGTGCAGAAGGAGGGGGACTTCACCCTGTCCCTCAGGCTCTACGACCAGCACATCCGAGGCAGCCCGTTCAAACTCAAGGTCATCCGCTCTGCCGATGTGTCCCCCACCACCGAGGGCGTGAAGCGGCGCGTCAAGTCCCCCGGGAGCGGCCACGTCAAGCAGAAGGCTGTGAAGAGACCCGCCAGCATGTACAGCACCGGCAAGCGAAAAGAGAACCCCATCGAGGACGACCTGATCTTCCGAGTGGGTAAGGAGTGGGTGCTGTGCCTGGACTGAGTGGCTAGGGGGGAGTCCGGCAAGCGTTCCTGCCAGTGGGGATCCTGCACTTCGGAGGGGCAGGTGGGGGGAGCTTCTGGTTGTATTAGGCTAGCTCCTGTAGGCTCTTTGCAAATGTTTTTCTTCCTCCTCCCCCTCATCTTTCTCCTTCTCCCTTCCCCCTCCTCCTCCTCTCCTTTCTCCTCCCCCTCTCCCTTCCTCCTCTTCAGCCTTCTCCTTTTCAAGAAGTAAGTACTGCCAGTGAGGAACTGAAAATAAGCAAAAAGAAAAATAGAGAATCCCCAACATTCGTAACCTGGATATTTTAAAGGATTCACAGAATCATTCTCACGTTGGTGGGAGTGTCTTTGGAGGACTCCTGCCTAACCCAAAGGCAGAAAGAGCCTTGTATTTCTGTGAAATCTGTGGGCTTGGGCAGTGGCAGTCCCACAAATGGAGTTCTAATACCTCTCTGTCACAACTCCTGCAAGGAGTGGGAGACCCGTGGGGGCCAGCTGTGCGGGGCACAGCTATGTGGCCAGCGAACCTTGCAGAGAACAGCCCCTAAGACTGCAGGGTGGAGAAGGCAATGGGCTGGGGATGAAGCCAGAAGGTGTAGCCTGAGCTCAGAGATGGGAATGCAGAGCTGCCCCTCCCTCTGATTTATTGTCTGTCGCTTTTTTACTTATGTTGGTTTTAACTGCTTTTTTTCTCAAGAGAAAGCAACCTAAACATAAATCACAAAGGGCTCAGTCATTCTTAAGGAAAATAAAAGCTTGCATTTTGTTTCAAAAAGTACCTGCAGCCTGCCTCCTTCCCCCTGTGGTGTCTTTTTCCTGCAGCCTGCTCACTCCCACTGTGGTGTCTTTTCTGCAGTCTGCTCATTCCCCTGTGGTGTCTTTTCTGCAGCCTGCTCATTCCCTTGTGGTGTCTTTTCCTGCAGCCTGCTCATTCCCCCTGTGGTGTCTTCCTGCAGCCTGCCTCCTTCCCCTGTGGTGTCTTTTCCTGCAGCCTGCTCATTCCCCTGTGGTGTCTACATCCCAGTGCCTGAGAGTGCTGCACAGTCTGTTGACTGACACACCTAGAAGGGAAACAGATTTTTCCACCGCAGAACTTCCCAGGATGGGAACCTGCTGATATGCACTGTGTCCTATGAAAGGGAAGGATTAACAGTGCTGGCCAACTTTTCCCATCTGTTTTCCATGGACCAGCATGGGAAACTAAGGCTCCTTGGAACATTTGTGGGCCGAGTTGCCCAATTCGTACTCTGAATCGTGGTAAGGACTGTGGAATGACATATAACTTGTCTGTTCAGAGCATGCCTTTATTGGCCACCTATGGGTACGGGGACAAGCTGGGACAGACACAGGACTGGATCCTGCCACTCCAGTTCCTCCGCTTACGCCTTGGGCATATCTTTCTGCGTTCCCCAACTTCAGCTTCCATGCCCGTAAAATGCAAAATTGTCTTCTAGATTCTTCCATGTTGTCACACACACACACAGAGAGAGAGAGAGAGAGAGAGAGAGAGAGAGAGAGAGAGAGAGAGAGAGACCTAGTAGTATTCTCTTTGACATACTTTCAAGTACTTTGACATTTGGTTTCATTTGTTTTTGGAAATCCTAGTGGTAGTCCTGGACTATGTTAGTTCTATTTTTAATTGTATGAAGAACATTCACACTGTTTACATACATAGTGGCTACAAGTGTGGTAAGGTGAGGTTTCCCTTTGTCCACATCTTCATCAACATTTATCTAGTCTTTTTGATGGTAGTGGTTGTTTTAATTTGCATTTTCCTGATGGTTAGTAATGCTGACCACTTCAATATACTTGTTGGCTACCTATATGCCTTTTAAGGAATTTAGATATTTAGATCCTTTGCCCATGTTTAAATCACATTGTCTTTTAAAAAGTATTATTATTATTATTATTATTATTATTATTATAGTGTGTGTGTGTGTGTGTGTGTGTGTCTGTGTCTGTGTCTGTGTCTGTGTCTGTGTGAGATGTGGGGAGAGGGCACAAGTACCTTAGTGTGCACGTGGAGGTTGGAGAACAACTTCGTGGTCGTTTCTCTCCTTCCTCTGTGAGTTCCAAGCATCCAACTCAGACCACTAGGTCTATGTGATAAATCTTTACCTGTTGGGCCATCTCACTGGCTCCAGTTTGTCTTCTCACCATTGAGTTGTTTGGAGCTAGATGTACTGGTATACTGCTGAGGCAGAAAGATTGAGAGTTCAGGACCAGCCTGGGTTACATAAGCAATCATTCTCTTAATTTCTTCTTATATGAGGCTAGCAAAATTGGTAACAAAAGCAAAAACATTAAACTAAAAATCTTCTGTTCAACAAACAAAACAATCCCCAGAGGGAAGAGATTTAAAAAAAAGATTATGAAATTATTTGGGTTCCTTATGTATTTTGGATATTAATGCTTTAATAGATGTACGGTTTCTCCCATTCTGTTTTGCTTTGTTGCTGGTGCTGTTGGCTCATACCTAAAAGCACCGTTGCTCAAGCCAGTGCCGTGAGCTTCCCCTGTGCCTCCTCCGGTGGGGTTTGCAGTTTCAGGTCCTAGGCTTTGAGTCTAGAACGGAGTCTGAGTTGCCCTTTGTGTTTGCTGTGAGGTCAGCATCTAATGATCTGCATGTCGACATCTGGGTTTCCCAGCACCATTTGTTGAAGGGCTCTCCTGTCCCCATTGTCTGCTCTTTGTCACAGATCAATTAACCATAAACGTGTGGCTTTATTTCTGAGCACTCTGTTCTTTTTTTGGTCTGTTGAGTTTTTGTTTCTGAGACAGGGTCTCACTTTGTGTACTGTGTAGCCCAGGCTTGCCTTAAACTCTAGAGTCTCCTGCCTTGGTCTGCCAAGTCCTGGGATTATAGGTATGTTCCATGATGGCCTCTGTGCCTTGTATTCTAGTAATATATGTGCCTTTTTGATCTTAATATTATTCTGGTTTTGTCCAAATAGCTTTGAAGTAGATATTGAAATCAGATAATGTAATGCCTCTGGCTTTGCTCTTTTTCCTCAAAATTGCTTCAGCTTTTTGGAGGTTTCTGTGGTTATATATAAATTTTAGCATTATTTTTCTACTTCTGTGAAAATGTTATTGGAATTTTGGTAAGGATTACATTGAATTTGTAGATTACTTTGGGTAGTATGGACATTTTACCAGTATGCATTCTAGTCCATGAACACAGAATATCTTTCCACTTATTAATGGCATCTGAAGTTCTTTCATAAATATTTCTTGGTGTTCAGTGTTCAGACCTCTCATACTATTGGTTAAAAATATCTCTAGAGTTTTTGTTGTTGTTTTAATTCTTTAACTTCATGTCCTAATCCAGACTCTGTAGTTGGAAGTTTTTCTGTGTCCTGCCCAGTCCTGTGGTCACTAAGACCAAAATAAACACACAGAGGCTTATATTATTTTTAAACTATAGCCATGACAGGCTTCTTGCTAGCTAGCTCTTATATCTTAAATTAACCCATTTCTATAAATCTATACTTTGTCGCGTGGCTTGTGGCTTATCGGTACCTTTATATCTTGCTTCTCCTGGTAGCAGCTAGCAGCATCTGCCCCCACTCTCCTTTCTTCTCTCCTATCTTACTTGGATTTTCCTGCCTGGCTCCATCCTGCCCTGCCATAGGCCAATGCAGTTTTATTTATCAACCAATCAGAGAAACACATATTCACAGCATACAGAAAGACATCCCACAGCAAGACTCTAGTAAAAATCAGCACCCATGATGAAGTAATGAAGCTAAAACAAACAAACAAACAAACAACAACAACAAAAACCCATTTTTAGGGCACCTGGTACCTGGCAGACCTTATGCTAAGTAATGAATATATTATAAAGATGACAGAAATGTGATCTCCTTTCTGAGCTTACAATTTGGTGTGACAGATACATGACCAACTTAGCCAACTACTGAGAGCTAGTGATGGAAAGCTATAATAATAAGGAGTTTAAGCCAGAATTTAATAGGACTTAAGTCAACAGATGGAGAGAGCATATCAGGCAGAGGGACCAATGCAAAGAGCAAAGGAAAGGTGAAGGAGAGAGAATATGATTGATAGGTTCATATCACGCACATCTTGTACTGAGTGAGTAAAGATCAGAAGAATAAAAAGTGAATGTGATTGGACAAATCTGTGTGGAAACCCACTGTTCCTCAAATACCCTCTGTGTCCTCACACTTGATCACTCCCAAGCCTGAATCCTACTACTTTTCTCTTTTAAAATCCACAGTGATTGCTATTATTTTTATACCTCTGTCTTACTACCCAACAAGACTGCAAATTCCTTGAGGTGAAGGACGATGCCATTATATCATCTGTCATCCCTAGCAGTACTCAGAAGTCCATTTTGGAATAGCATCAAGACATAACCTACATGATCTAAATACCCTTTCCTTGGGCCAGTGAGATGGCTGTTAGTAAAGGCACTTTTCCCCAAGCCTGATGGCCTGAGTTTGGTCCCTGGAATAATTCTTTACTCAGGAGCTTCAAGGAAATGTTAGTGATACAAGTTAAAGGAACTCAAGCTGGGCATGGTGGCTCATGCCTTGAGTTCTAGCATTCTGGAGGCAGAGGCGGGCAGATCTGTGAGTTCAAGGCCAATCTGGTCTACACAGTGAGTTTCAGGACAGCCAGGACTACATAATGAGACCCTGTCTTGACTCCACTCCTCCAAATAAACAAACGCACATACACACAAACCAAAACCAAAACCAAAACAAAACAAAAACAGGTTAAAGGAATTCTAGACGGTGACTAGAAGCAGGAGAAGGGAGCAGGCATTTTTTGAGTCACATATTCATCTTACTGATAGTAGTGCTTTCAGTTCCGATAACTCTGCAGTATAATGTACCTGTTTATATGTGTGTGTGTGTGTGTGTGTGTGTGTGTGTGTGTGTGTGTGTGTGTGATTAAAATACATAATATTAGGTATGCTAGAGGCTGCTAGCACTAGCTTATTTAATAATTCTATAATATTTACTTGAAATCACCAAGGATCATTTATTCTTTGGAAATGGACAAATGCCACAAATCAGAGCTCTCTCTCCCCCAACAATCAGTCCTGCTCCTCAAAAGTGATATTATCAGGATAAAATATAATTATCCTTACCACGGAAGGAACACATACTTAAAGAAGTGAAAGCTATGCCTTTTAAACACCCCTTAACTTGTGTGGTTTTCCAAAGTTGAGTAGTGTGGTACCTCCCATGCCTGACAGCTTAACTGGATGCCCAAATGAATATGACACAAGTGAATTACAGTCCCTCTCAAATACTGAACTGGAAAATGATTCTGAATGAGTTGAGAGAAGGAGCTCAGAGCTCCTGTTGACAACAGTTTCTGGAAATGCAGAAATTGCTTTCTGGGTTTGCTGACTAGGAGTAATGAGCTGGTGTAGTCAGTTATAAAGAGCATCATTGAACAAAGGGGAAGTGGAAGATGTGGGAGGGAGGGGAAGAATCACAACTGAATTGTTTCAAAATATATAATTCATATACCATACCTCAATGAGTTGGTAGGAAGTTGAATGAAGCACTCAGTTGCACCCTACAGCATGTTGTTTTGAACGGATGTGTAGGACTGGAGAAGCAGTCTATCTCAGAGCTTTCTTCAGGCTCTGGGATTGGTCCACAAGCATATAGAATAGAAAATGTGTATAGAATAGAATAGAATAGTATTCAGGTAGCATGTGCTCAAAGAGTTCACAGCAATATACTACATTATTTTATGTCCCTCTTCTAGCCTCACCTCTGTAAGCCACCACTTTTTTCCTTAAAGAAGTGATGAAGGAGGTCCAGTTTATGAGCTCATTATAGGATCCCTACCTCAGTCCCTTGAGAATCTCATCCTCAGGAGCTCTCCCTGTATTTCAAGTGGAAACAAGATGTAGTTTATAGTTACTGTATTTGTTAAGTTCTAGGCACTGTGCTGTGTGTTAATCGGCTGTCTGTTTCTATAATAAACACCTTGAGATGTTAAGTAAAAAGAGAAGGTTTATTTTGGCTCACAGTTTTGGAGGTTCCAATAAATGATTGGTTGGTTGCATTGCTTTGGGCCCTTCGATGAGGCAGCACCTCATGTTGTGGGTTATCAGACGAAGTGAAGTGCTGACCTCATGGTGACCAGGTAGCAAAGTCAGGAAGACCCCATATCTTCCACGAGGTACGCCACCAATGACCTAACTTCCTTCCACAAAGCCCCACCTCTTAAAGGCTCAACCACCTCCTGCTAGTGTTGTAGGCGGAGGACCAAGCCTTCAATACTGGAGCCTGTGGGTGACTTTGCACCTCCCATCTTGAGCACTATGTCAGGGTGCGGCAGGGAACAGGACAGATCTTACTCCTTCACTCGGGGTGCTCATGGTGTAGGGACGGATACCGTCAAGCGGGTCAAAGTGCAATAGCGGAGGGTGCAGTTCTCTAAGAGATTTTAAGAGAAAATACTGCTGCTGTGGGGACCAGCTTTCAGCAGCTCAGGAATTGAGGGGGAACCGTGGAATTGACTTTTCTATCTGAGGGAGTAAAACTTAATCCTCTGGGGCTGGCGAAGAAGGCAAAAACACGCATACATCTTCAGGATCTCTCTCTCTCTCTCTCTCTCTCTCTCTCTCTCTCTCTCTCTCTCTCTCCAGGGGTTTCTCTGTGTAGTTTTGGAGCCTATCCTGGAACTCACTCTGTAGACCAGGCTGGCCTCAAACTCATGGAGATCCGCCTGCCTCTGCCTCCTGAGTGCTGAGATGAAAGGCGTGCGCCACCACCGCCCGGCTATCTCTCATCTCTTTATTTCTTTTCTTACCTCTATCCAGATGTATCTGTCTGTATGTTGTTAATTGTTCCCTTACAGCTTATATACCCCAGCAAAGTCTTTCAAGTGGTATAAAAATTACAATGTGGTCACTGTTCAGCTGGAATCTCCAGCCCAGCCGACCTCTCTCTCCAAACCCCGCCCTCTCAGAAAAGCCAATGGGAGTCCAGTTTTGCATTCCTGATGGGGGCAACAGCTAAGCTGCTCAAGAACCCGCCTACCATGATGGAGGTCGCGTCATTGCCCCCCCCCCCCCCAGACACACACAACACACACACACCCCGCCCCTGTGCCTAGAGGGCATTTAAGGCCCCCTTCTTCAGAGCAGCCATGTGATTTCTCTCCTGCCCTCTTTCCCTGGCCTCATCTCTGGGGGCTGGAGGATTCACCCAGAAGTGCTTTGCTCAAATATACCTGGTCTTTTACTTTTTAATTTGGCTTGATCTGGCTTACTGTGTTGGCAGAGAAACCTATTATTGGGGTACAGAATACCTATTAGTTACATTCTGTTTTTCAAGTGAATGATTACAATGAATACGAGTAAAAACATGTTTCCCATTTCCCTTATATGTTTAAACATTTTACATATCACAGGTGAAAAAAAAAATGATTCACAAGAACCCACATACATTCATGTCCAAGCAGCTTGTTATAGATTAACAGAAGTGTAAGCAAGCAAGGTATTTTTCTCAGCCAATTCTTTTCCTGGCAGGCTGCATTTTGCAGTTACAAGGAAAGGATCAACCACTTTATTATTTATCTTAAAATGTAATCTTATAAAAAAAATCTTAAAATAATCACAAATCTAAACTTTTGTATATGAAAAAATGTCAGGTCTACTTTCAATCCTCAGAGTGCACACCCATTCATCAACAGTTTTTTATATCAGGAAGCTGAGGGCAGAAATGGGTACAAGGAATTAATCATCACTGTTGATCACCAACCCATCCTAGCAAGAAAGGCACGACAGCTAATAATAACCTAACTGTCTTTGTTCTTGTTTT
>CABHPR010149431.1:10452-26666 GCA_902168415.1 Peromyscus melanophrys | reverse complement strand
TTCTCTCTTTTATGCGGGATTCGGGACCAGAACACAGGCTTGCGAGTCCATGGAGTGGTGATGCCTTTTACCTGCTGAGTGGCCTTGCTGAGCCTGCCAAACATCTTTTCAGCTCTGTGCTTTGTCCCAATGCTCTGGTGACCCAGATCTCTTCTCCATTGCAGAAAGACAGAATCTTCCCGCCTCGGGTTCTGACTGGGTTCTGACGTGGAGTTTAACTAAGTGTCTTCCTGCCCCCTCATACATTTGTTTCCCAGTTCTACTGATGCTTAGAAATGTGGCCTTATTTTTGTACAGCACAGACATGTGTTGGTGTTCTGGGCGCCTATATTTCCCTTGTTCCAACGTCCCCTGTGTGTTTTGCAAGCAGGTGGGATCTTTTTAACAGGACAGTGTTGGCTTTCACTAACACTGTTTTCTCCATTTCCTGCCGCCCACTGAGTCTTCTGGAAACACAATGGCCTTTGTCCTTACCAGACAGACAAAAGGTTAAAGGAAGGAGATCCGCGGGTGGTGTCTGTCCCTGCCTGCACCTGAAGCACAACAATCCCTGTTTATCTACTCTGCTTTAGTGTCTGGCTCTCCCCTAGTGTTCCTGGTCATCCACACGTGCAAGGCTCCACAGCACTGGGGTTTCCTTCAGGTCACCTCTTTTGTTTCTGTTCCGTTCCCAGTTATAAGCCTCTTGCTCTTTAAAACAATGTATTATTATTATTGTTATTATTATTATTATTACTATTATTATTATTACTGTATATATATATATATGTGTGTGTGATATACCACCGCATGTGTGGAGGTCAGAGGACAACTTGAGTGTCTGTTCACTCTTTCGCCTTTTACATGGTTTCAGGGGTTGAATCCTGGTTGCCAGGCTTCTGGGACTGACCTAAGACATCACACCCATGGGCCCCAAGACTCTTGCTTTCAAAGTGGTCTTGATGCCTCCTTCTGATAACTTCATGCTTTGGTTTATGAATTTTTAAATTTGTTTATTTTGGGACATGGACTATCTGTCTCACCCTATTCCCCACCCTTGGGTGTGCTGGGATTCTGGGTGTATTTTTGAAAAACAGGGGTTTGGGTTCTTACTTTTCTTAGAAGCTTTGGCCTTACTGTTATGAATTATGCATGCATGGGAAACCCCCAGCTGGCCAGGCCATGGTATCCCACCGTGCAGGGAACCATGCTGGCATGCTGGGCAGATGCAGCTGCGGGCTGTGGGGTGACCCGCTCCATGTGGGCATGGTGACGGGAAGGTGGGTGGACATTCACAACCCAGACGCTACATCCATGCGGAAATGGTTTATTATAATAGACGGAGAGAAGACAGGAAAGAAGAGAGAGAGAGAGGGAGAGAGGGAGAGAGAGAAAGGGGTGGAGTTTTTACTTAAAAAGAGGCTTCTTTGTCAGGACCCAGGGCGGTCCCAAGGGGCTGGTCAGAATATTAACACTTACCACCTTTAAAAAGATGTTTATAAAGTGAACATTGTAGAATTCTTTCTTTTCCTGGTCCTCAGTTTTGCTATTCCCGTGTCCAGTTATTCAGACATCAGCAGGGAGGCCCAACACAAACCACATCAGTACATCCCTCTTTACAGGGCCAACCAGCTTTCTCATCTGTATGACCAGATACTAACTCATCTTGTTTGTCTGTTTATTTATTTTTATTTGTCTGTTTGTTTGTTGTGAGCCTGGTTCTCACAATTGTTGTCCAGGCTGGCTTTGAACTCCTGGGCTCAAGCAGTTGCCTTGCTGGGGCTCCATTTGGGTACCTCAATGCCCTGCTCTTACACAGCATTTTAAAAACATGTTCACTCATTCTGTGTTCATGCTTATTTCAAAGATCCTTGTGGATCAAGTGGTATGTTTAGTGAAACAGTGGTTTCCTTCATGATGCAGGGCTTTATCTTTGGGGATCTGATTTTTTTTTCTCTCATGTTTGGAGACATTAGACACAGAAGACACAAAGGAGCTTAAGAGGGTCCCTGACCTTGGTACAAGGATGGCCACTGCAGTCTGGTGAAAACCAGCTGATCCAAAATTGTCCTGCCCAGCAATTCTATTGTTGATTGGTTCTGGAGTTTTATCCATCACCGGTTTCAATCCTAAACTCAGTTCTGTTTCTGAAGAGTCAGTTCCCAGGCCACCCTTCAGCCTGAGCCTGACACCAGCCCCCTCAGCGTGCCCTCCTCCGCTTTCCTCAAGCACTTTATTGATGGCTAAAAAATATCCAACTGCTCTTTTAATATACATTAAGTGATCATTTGTTTTTCTCACTAGGAATTAAAATTTAAGCTTTCAAAGTCATTTTTAGGTGCTTTGTCTGTTTCCACCCATTAACATCCAGCGATCTTTTGAAGTAAAAAGGGACAACTGTGAACATACCGATGGGACACTGTCCCTTTCCTTCTCTTTCTCATCTGTCCTTGTAATCAGGGTCCAGTGGCCAAGTGTGGCAGGTTTGACCTGACGCCCAGGGTTATGGAGACTAAGGCAAGGGGCAAACTCAAGGCCAGGCTAGGCCACACATAGTATGACCCTGTCAAAAAAACAAAACAACAACAACAAAAGACAAAAACAAAAAAGTCGGTAGGAATATGCATAGCCAATGAAGTCTAGAGTCTTAGAGAAGAATGCAGAAGTGGATCCAGCGTGTGAAAACCACAGGGCTGGTTCAAGACATCTGTGGCTTTAGGGTGCATTATGTGCTCTGAAAGTCAAATGTCCAGGCTTTCCCCAAGAGCTACTGAGTATGAGAGTGAGATTTTGACAGAACTCTAAAACACTCCTCTCTTGTTGTAGCTCCACGGTTGGAATATTTTCTTATTATTTCTTTGTGAAAGCTGACTATATTTTAACCACATTAATATTTAGCTACAGATTGATTAGAGAAAATTAGCACTTAAGAATGATTTTGCAAAGATTTTATTGGTCTGAAGGAGAAAGTGAGTAGTCCATGCATTAAGTTATAGGGGAAGCCTTCCCGCCCGTGTGTATCAAAGGCAATGCGGAGACTGTGGCTGTAGCCCAGTAAACACATGCTCAGCATACACATGGCTATGGGTTCCATCTCTATCATGGAAAAGGAAAAAGACAATGTATTCTCAGGCTACTTATCGAAGCTTAAATTATTCATTTGCTAGCCTAATTATCTATAACTTAATTTCCATGCTTTTCTCATTCATTCTTAGGCACCAAAGGAAGAAATAAAGGAGAATTTACAAACCTTCAAGGTGTAGCTGCATCTACGAGTGGAAAGATATTAATCGCAGATAGTAACAACCAGTGTGTGCAGGTACAGCCCTACGTGTGTTCCTTTGACTGCTTGTGTTGGCCAGAGAAAGGTGTATACTTCTATATTTTAGATTCAAGATAAATGATGTGGGGAAGAAACAAAAGGAATATGCAGACTTTTGTTTCTGTTTGTTTTAATTTTGTTTTCGTGTGTGTGTGTGTGTGTGTGTGTGTGTGTGTGTGTGTGTATGGGGGATTTCTTAAGCAGCATTGGCATGTTCTGATCTGTAGTGTATTTGACAAATGCCTCTTCCTGTCCCGGTGATTTCTGTGCTACTCGGATTCTAATGAGTGTGTAAATTCATTGTACAGATATTTTCCAATGATGGGCAATTCAAAAGTCGTTTTGGCATCCGAGGACGATCACCTGGACAGCTACAGCGGCCCACTGGGGTAGCAGTGCACCCTAGTGGGGACATTATCATCGCAGATTACGATAACAAGTGGGTTAGCATTTTCTCCAGTGATGGGAAGTTTAAGGTAAGAGTGGCCACCATTTGGCCACTAAATAGTAGAAAGAATAAAAAATATGGCAGTAAATTATGTTTTTCTTTGTTTAAATCCAATCCAGTCAGTATTCCTTAATTCTTCATATGGGGTCATCAAACTCAGTTTTATTAAATGAGAGTAACTGTGATAATTTTATAAACTTGCCTTCTTTCTCTTTCTTTCTCTCACATACACACACACACATGCACGCATTCATATATATACACATACATATGTACACATACATATACATACATATAGATGCACATACATGCATACACACACCCATACATATTCTAAATGTGACTTATTTTATAAAGCAATAGTTTGCTTGCTTGCTTTAAAAAACCATGTTTATTGGAAAACTATATTGGTTACCTCGATTTGACTTAAAAAAAAGCCCCCTGCAAAGGGTTATAAAGAGGAAGTTTGTGATTCTCAAATAAATTTCCAGACGGTCACAGAGTGCTTTCTACTTTCTCAGGCCTGTGGTGAAACACACGGGAGAAACGACATTATAATGTCCGTTTCTCACCTTTAAAAACGTACACAGGCACCTGGAAGGAAAAATCCTAACGCACAAGGAATGTCAGCCGTACATTATTTGTTGTTCCTGGAAACACAACATTAAAGAGTGTCTCATAGAACTAGAAAGGAAAAGAGAATGGAGGCTGTAGAGAGGTGAAGCCAGTTCCCCTCCAGCCTGGGATCCTGTCACGTGATGTGTGCTATTGCTCTTCTATCCCCTTTTTGCAAAATGTAAGAATGGTGTCTCTGTCAGCCCTTCATTGCTGAGACAAAATGTCCAAGAAAATCAACTTAGAAAGCGTCTAGTTCGGTCCATAATTTTGAAGGCCTCAGTCCATAGTCACTGGGCTCTTGTGGTCACTTTGGTCCTGTGTCGAAGGGACACACATGATAGAGGTCATTGCTGCCCTCATGGCAGCAGGAACGCAGAGCAAAGAGGAAGTGATCAGGGCTCCACAGCCTCCTTCAGGGATCTGCCCTGGTGACCTCCCTTCTTCCACTGGGCCCTACCATCGCTCAATAGCACCAGTGGGGACTAGGCCTTCCTCAACTGGGTCTTTGGGAAATATTCAAGATCCAACCATAACAGCTCCTGTTCCCTCACAAGTCACCGAAGAGTAGGGTAGCCCAGCAGTGACAATAGCATTCTCCTCTAAAGTCACCAAAGAATTGCTACCACTCAGCCCATCTGTACCTCTATCCACGAGATTATAAGACAGTGGCTCAACGGTCCTTTGGAAGGCCGTGTGTACCATGCTTTACGCAGTCCCTCACCCAGCCTACGGAAGGCTTCTAATTTATCTGACAACATGGACTTTTCCTCAGATCAACCACTGGAATCCCATTTCTGTGCTTTATTAACCTTTGGCCTTTGGCAAATTTTATCATTTCTCTGAGTACTTAAAATTCAGAGTGTAAAAACACTTATAGGATTTGAGTACAAAGTAAATGAGATTTTGTTTCTGGATTTTTACACCTGTCTCATGTAAGAAACGATCTTTTCTGTGCCCCTTGTAATCCTTTCCAAAACATAAAGTTTGTGCGTCCAGCTGTGACTCGGGCTTCATGGCCCCAGGCAAGTGTTTGGTGGCCACCACACCACTTCCTTCCCTGAAGGAGGTGTGTTTTCCTAACCCATTCTGGAATCTTGGAGGTGGCTCTCACTCAGTCTCTGATTGCAGGCATTTGAAGTCTTTGGATTGCCCCAATCATCTCACGATATTGACGAGATACTATTTATGAGATGAGTGACAGATGTTTTTACTCTCAGATTAGAGCCTTTGTTTTATGTGAGGCAATACCTTTTCCGCCCGAGGAAATAAGACTGTCCCCATTAACATTGCATTTTTGCGCATAGGTATTTAGCAGACCCTGAACTTTTGGCTCCGCTGGAAACAGCCCCATATAACGGTCATGTGTACAGAAAGCTCTCTCTCCTTTCTGTGTCTTCCAACACCCAAATGTGACGGCTCTGGTAGGAATAGGAAGAAAAGTGGTAGCTGTCTTCTCAGAAGTCCCCTGGTTTGGAGAAACCCTGCTTATTTTTGTTTCATCCTCCAGCAAAATGAGTATCGATCTGTGCATGGGGAGCCAAGGCTGCAGCAGCTTTTGCATATTAAGCGAGCATTTGCTAGCTAAGAGAGCAGGCCTCCCTGATGGAGATGTTTCACACACACGACTTGATACTTCAATAGCTATAATAAATACTTGGAAGAACTGGGCTTAAGAGTTGGGCACTGCTGGCAGGCAGTGCAGTCACTGTGGAGCACTGCTGCCCCCTAGAGGACGGGGGAAGATGTTGCCTATTGCAGCAAGAACCTCTTCAGGACAGATGTTGATTAGAACCCATTAAAGGTAAAAGGATAGCACATGAAAACACTTGAGTAAAAAAACATTGTAAAAAAAAAAAAAGTTCATCCAGGTATGCAGGCTACATTCCAGAGATTATTACTTTTGCTTCTTTAATGGGACTTAGTGAAATCAGCAGAGTAACTGACTTACCTTTTACCGCCGCACAGTCTTTATATTTCTTCCTAATTATCTCCAATGTGTAACATCTTACTACCGTTTTTTATAGATATCTGTCTTGTAGTCTAATATTTATCACTCTCTGCCTCCTTTAATGTCTTCTCTTTCATCTTCCCTCGTGGCTTATACCTTCCAGCCCATCTGAGAGTCTTTTGTAATCAGAAAAAAATTAAGTGTGTGTGTGTGTGTGTGTGTGTGTGTGTGTGTGTGTGTGTGTGTGTATGAATGAACACAAATATGGTGACCTTTATGGCCACTGTATTCTAAAATGTCTCAGCTTTCTCCTCTTCAACTTGCAAGCCATTCATTGGGTTAAGTGCTCTCTTTTAACTGTCTAATGCCCAAATCGGAACTATGTTTCTTCCTATTCTAAGATAGAGAGGAAACACAGTGAGGCCAAATGCATGGCTCCTTGTTTAACTTGGTAGAATTCAGTGCAGCTGAGTTGGAAGCAGTAGTGGGAGGTGGCGGAAAGGGACGTTTGGTTTCAGCTCTGAGTTGTGCTTGTAGATCTGCCCAGTCGGCATCCTCTGGTAGGACTAAGATAATCCTTTGGCTTCTGTTTTCATCCGAGATAATTATCCACTTGGTATTGTATGGTTGAGTCATTCTAAGTAACTACTGTTGTTTACAATGTTAAGTATCAGTCCTATCCGGCAGTGATGAAGAGAGTGCCAGCTCTCCTTTTGATCTCGTAGGATCCCTTCCTTTCAGACTTGAAAGAACGTGAGCGATTTCCTTACATGCCATTATGTTAGAGCCGCTTTGATCCTTGGGCTTCATTGCGGCATCGGAACCAAACTTACACAAGGGATTCCCTGGCCTAAGACAAGATGTTTCCTTTCAAAGTGCTGGTGTCTCTGCTCTAAGGAGGTCACATCTGAATCTCCATCATTTTGTAAACTTGGAAGAATAAAGACTCACCTGAAAAGTCCGATTCCGAGAAAGCTCCATCGCTGTATGAGGAAATTAAGAACACATCCGTGGAGGCTGGAGACACAGTTCAGTGGATGAAGCATTTGTTGTTCTTATAGAGAACCCAGAACTCACGTGTGCCTCACGACTGCTGTAACTGCAGTTCCAGGGGATCCCATGCCTTCTTCTGACCTCCAAGGTCACCGAGCACACACATGATGCCGCACAGACATACATGTAGGCAAAACACTCAGACACATAAATAAAATACATAAATCTAGAAAATTAAAGTGTTCATCCGTAGTTCACAGATTTCTATCAGGTAGTGTCTGCTACAGAAGAAAGAAAGGGCTCTGTAGCAGAACATATGAAATGTAATTAGTGGGGGTTAGTTTTTTTTATTTAAAAGACAACACAAACAGGCTTTCAAAATATGTGTACAAAAAAGTCTAAAATAAAAAGTAAGAGTTCCTTTTGCCACCACTGACCCCACTTTCTAGGCTGCAGACTCTGGTGTCTGACTTTTTCCCCCAGAAGTCCAATCTCCATATGAGGTTGGTTCCAGGATCCCCCTGAACTCCAAGACCCAAGACTGTGAAGGTTTCTCCTACAAAATGATGCAGTTTGCATATCAGCTATGCACACCTTTATATCATCTCTAGATTACTTATACCTAATACAACGCAAGTGCCTTGTAGATATTTATTGTATTGTATTGTTTAGGGAACTGTGACAAGAAAAAAGTCTGCAGATGTTCAGTAGAGACACAAGTGGGGTCCCCCCTGAATATCTTTGATATGAGGTTGGTTGAATGCCAACTTTTGTCAACCTCTGCAGATCTTGTCTACTGGACCTGGGATCTGAGGACCTGAAAGAATGGGCGGACTACAGTCTACTGCTGTAGATACCCTTATTTGGTTTCAGTGTGTTTTTCTACACAGATGTAACAAAGCAAGCAATGCTCCAAAGAAGGTTGTTTGAGTTCACAGAAACATGAGCAGAAAAACATGTAAATAAACCCCATTAAGCACATACTAAATATTAACAGAGCAGCCCTTTCCCAGAACTTGCTCAGGACAGACCAATTTAAACACAATTGCCTGGCACGTACTACAGATTATATCTGGGAAAACATAAAAGCAAGGCAGAAGGCCATATCCAGATTCAGGGTGCACTGACCAGATTGGGTTCTATAGCTGTGTTCTGACATCCAACAAGAATAAGCATATAAATTGAAATGTAAGTGTTTGTCACAGGAGACACGAAATCATGTCCAGGAACAATCCAGGGAACAAAATGCACCTGAGGTCAAAGGCCCTCTGCCTTTTTTCCTAGAGCCTCTCTCACAGTTCCCCAAGGCATTGTTCACCATGGATCATTCTTTTGACCGTGCTCCGACAGTTGGATCAATAAACACAGAGCTAAAGTATATACAAGCATATGGTTGATAAAAACAAAAAACAAAAAACCTAATGCTTTGCTCCCCCTATTAAACACCATGAAAATGAGAGGATTTAGTCATGACTGGGTAGCTGGGGAGATGGCTCAGTCTGTAAAGCGTTTGCTATGTAGGCATGGGAGCCTGAGTTTGATCACCAAAACACATGCTGAAAAATGCTAGATGATAATGTGTGCTGGTGAGGCTGAAAAGGGCAGATCCCAGGAGATCCCTGGCCAGCCAACCTGCCTGGATAACAAGCTATAAGCCAGTGAGAGACTCTGCCTCAAAACACAAGGTATATGTCTCTTGGTGAACAACTCCCAAAGTTGACCTTGGGCCTCTACGCACATGTACCACACACACACACACACATACATACATACATACACACACACACACACACACACACACACACACACACACACACTAACCATAATTAGGTTAGCTTATAAATAATTCCAGACTTTTGTTTTTTAATGTGCCAAACAAGTATTTGTCGAGTACCATTTATTTTTTTATTTTTTTTTTTTAATTTTTTTTTTGGTTTTTTTTTTTTGAGACAGGGTTTCTCTGTGTAGCTTTGCGCCTTTTCCTGGAGCTCACTTGGTAGCCCAGGCTGGCCTCGAACTCACAGAGATCCGCCTGGCTCTGCCTCCCGAGTGCTGGAATTAAAGGCGTGCGCCACCACCGCCCGGCTCGAGTACCATTTATGCACCAGTAAGTGTGGCAGGCTTTGACTACACAGTGGTGGATGGAATAGATGTGACTTCCAACCATGTAGAACTTAATTCTAATAAAATTTAATGGCACATGCCTGAGATTTTAGTACTGAGCATGATATCTAACAGCAGTAGTGATGGCCTCTGTTTGGTGACTGTTTACTATTACTTCACTTACACTGAACCTTTGACATTATTTTATTTATGTTTGTTTCTAAAATAACATTGGATATTATTAAAGTTGCTTTTAGAAACTTTTTATAAAAAATATAAGGAATCGTAAGGTTAAAGGGAGTGAGTAAATCTATCAGTGCAACCTCAGACGTGCTCAAAGAAAGCAGCAGGAGTAAACATGTCTTTCTCTAGACATGTGATCTTTCATCAAGTGTCCATTTAGAAGGGCACTGTGGCCCAAGTTTGGTGGCAAATGCTTCTTAAAAATAAGGTTTTATAGCGGGGCGGTGGTGGCACACGCCTTTAATCCCAGCACTTGGGAGGCAGAGCCAGGCGGATCTCTGTGAGTTCAAGGCCAGCCTGGTCTACAGAGCGAGTTCCAGAACAGGCACCAAAACTACACAGAGAAACCCTGTCGTGAAAAATTTAAAAAAAAAAAAAGTTTTATATAAATGCCAGTAGCAGATGTTCTGGGATGGAGATAACATTGTTCCACGCAGTACTGAGAACATTCGAGCAAATGATTTTCTAAGATAACAACTAACTAGTTTTAGCTTGGTTCGGTAATGCTTTGAACTTCGATGTCCACATTCAGTTTCTGCACTTGTTTCTAACAGACAAAAATTGGATCGGGAAAACTGATGGGGCCCAAAGGAGTCTCTGTGGACCGCAACGGGCACATTATTGTGGTGGACAACAAGGCGTGCTGCGTGTTCATCTTCCAGCCGAACGGGAAAATAGTCACCAGGTTTGGTAGCCGAGGAAATGGGGACAGGCAGTTTGCAGGTACACTCGATGGTAATATGTAAACCCCCTTTTCTATGCCTCTTTTGCTCACATTTGCATGGTGTTTGAGCATGTTGAAGATGCCCCGTCCCCGGTGTGTGTGCTGGCTTTGGGGGAGAATTCTGGGGGTGGGACCAAAGCCGAAGCAATGTAGACACTTCCCAGTTGTCCTGAGAAGGCTCAGTCCAGAGTACAACCTTTGTACGGCTTTTACCGATCGCTGTTCACACAGCAGACACTGGATTTTCAAATATGTATATTAAATAAGATAGTACATTTTAAAATAAACTATTTTTTAAAACACAAGTGTTTGAAGAACAGTGAGTGGCTGTTTCCTATGGTGCAGTTTCCTGTGATGAGTCTCAGGATGGGCTTTATTTCCCCTTTGCTGGTTACTATAGGAGGACGGGAGTGTGGAGTATTTGCTGAGAGCAGCGAAGGCAATCTTTTTTACTTCGCTCTGTGCAACTTTGCAATCACAAGCTTGTTTGGATGTGCACATCTGCACGAAAAGGCTGAGCACAGTCCATTGATTTTCCTTTTCAAAGGATGCTTGTGGGGATTTTGCATTAGCTGGCATCTTCTCTCCGTGTGTTTATTCTCTCCTTCTTTGGCCCAGATTCTGAACAGTCACTCAGTATCAGATTTTCGGCTCGGTTTTTTTTGTTTTGTTTTGTTTGTTTGTTTTTTGTTTTTTCTGGTAGAAAAATTATATTTTGGAGCCTCTTTCCCAGAGCTGAGAATGACCATGTTCTTCTTTGTAGGACTCCCTCACTTAGCAAAAAGCAAGAGGTAGTGGGTATGGCTTACAGAGGGTGGTGCAGAGAAAGATCGCTGATACTTCCTGTTTATCCTACTTCCTTCGGGCTGCCCCTCTTAGGCACTTGGTGGGGAGAGGCCAGAGCAGACAGTCACAGGTCTAGAAACATGCAGAACTCCGCTTTCCTGGGGCTGGATGTCTGGCTGAGTGCTTGTCCGGGGATTGGGACTCTGGTTCTTTGCCTTTTCTTAATTAAGTCAATGTGTTAATCTTGTGCTGTGTTGCAGCGACTGCTGTGTTGGAATCATCTTTGCTGTTGGGACCCTCATGTGTTTCCCCCTACCCCTGTTTTATTGCAGGTCCCCATTTTGCAGCTGTAAATAGCAATAATGAGATCATCGTTACAGATTTCCATAATCATTCTGTTAAGGTACTATTTCAGTGCACCACTCGTTAACTCTGAACTGCTTTCACAGAGAAATGGGTCTAGTTGGAAATAATGCACAACACTTGTTTAAGCCCCACACACAGTGGCCTCAAAGCTTTGACTGCCCATTGCTCCAGATAGCCTGTGTAAACCAGCCTGGTGTCAGTATATGGAAGGACTCCTAGTTATCAGCCTTGACTGACCCTGGAAAGAAAGAAAACCTTTTAAGTCACCAAAATGCAAGGCAGGTAGCGACGTGAGAAATGCACAGAAATGGCGACAGTGGTGCGTTATATTCCCAGAGGGAGGAGATTTCCTGAGGGCTGGGGGATGCAGCTGCATGGTACAGTGCATGCTTATCATGTTACGGGTGCTGGGTTCAATCCCCTGCACCAAGATGAAGGAACCACAGTTAATGACGGTTAGGGGAAACTTTGAAGTGGGGGTGATAGTCAGCAGGAGCAGGATTTTGAGACCAGGAAAGAATTAATGCCAATGTTATTAAACAACAACTTCATCCACATACGAAAAGCAAGGCCATAAAAATTATTTCAGCTCTTAGACTGTCTTCTTCCGAGAAGTGTGTGAGTAAACTAAATGACGTAAGCCGGGAAGCATAAAATATAAAATGTTTGTAACTATTAAAGTTCCAGAAGTGATGGTTTCAAGATATAGAGATGCTATTTCAATTATTTAAGTTCACTTTTCATCTTAAGAGCATCATAGCATTTGCTTTATTTTTTTCTCTCTGACAGCTGTTGCATGGATGTGTGGGTTTAGTTTCCCATGTTAGAGCAGTTAACAGTATCCCCAATTCAGGTGATTCTTGCTTAGTAAATGTAAATCTATAAATCAGAGTTAATAAGTAGTCTAATATATATATATATATATATATATATATATATATATATATATATATATTAGCAACCTGCTCTACAATGTAATTGGGGGATATATTCTAAGACCTCTATTGGATACCACATCACAGATAGCCACAAATAGTCTGGATTCTATAGATATGTTTTTCCTGTGCATGCATATTTGTGATAAAGTTTAATTCATAAATACGATACAAAAAGCAATGGTGTCAGCTTTCTCTTGCTGTGATAAAATACCAGAGAATAACAACTTCAAGCAAAGGTGTCCTTCGGTTCATGGTCTCAGAGTTTCAGTCATAGTCACCTGCAGAAACAAAGCTGAAGAGAGGTTGAGGCAGAGCCTAGGGATAAGTTCTATCCTCCAAGAGCACGCCTCTGTGACCTACTTCCTCCAGACAGGCCAGGCTGCCTTCAGTTTCTGCCACCTCCTACTAGTCCATTCAGTAATGAACCCGTCAGCGAATTAGTCCATTGATGAGGTCTGAGCGTGAGGATCCACTCACTTCCTGGAAAGTCCACCTCTGAGCAAGCATCCCTGCATTTGGGGGAGCGGGCCTTTAACACATGGACCTCTGAAGACACATCTGAGGTCCAATAGCTGCAATTAACAGAGATAACTAATTATAAAACAGAACAGTTGTAACAGCAGCCTGCTGTGGGCGTTCCTTGAGACTGTGATTTATTTCTGGAATTTCCCACTTCCTCCCCTGCCACGGTTGCAGGTAGCTAAGGCCGAGGAAAGCAAAGTGCAGATGAGCGGAGGTACTGCAAGGATTTTGTTTTAATCACAAGACAACTAAGCCTGATAGGCATGATGTGCATGCCTGCAATTCCCAGCACTCGCAAGGTGGAGGCAGAGGTGTTGGCAGGAGCAGGAAGGATCAGAAACTTGAAGCTAGCCTGGGCTGCATATTGAGACCCTGTCTTCAATGAACACACACACACACACACACACACACACACACACACACACACACACGTCAAACAACAGAAATAAAGTATTCTTTATCTCAATATGAAGTAGATGCACCCATGCCAAGAAAAATATACTGGGTCAAAAAAGTAAGCAAGGACCACCAAGATCATGTGTAGGAATTAATAAAGGAAGGAGCATAGGATAACAGTGTCTTCACCAACACAAACACCTGCTCATTGGTATTTAAAGCTACAGCGTTGTGTAAAAATGGCTATGTGACTAAGAATTGAGGAAGCCTTTTAAACACTTCCTCTTTTTCCTATCCCTTCTCCCTCGTCTTTCCCGCCCCCCTCTATTCCCTTTCTCACTTCTTTCCTTCTTTTTTCTTATTGCCGAAGATAAAGCTCAGGTTTTCATACACGCTAGGCAAGTGCTGTGCCACTTAGCTGTCCTGCTGCATACCCAGCCTACCCTGGCATTTGTAACCTAGCAAGTTAGCAAGAGCTGGCTGTGCTTGTTTCTAAGGAGCCAAAGACGACTCAAAGGTCTTCCTCAGCTCAGGTCTGTGCTCAGAGCTGTGAACCTTCTGAGGTCCAAGTGTGAGCAACCTTTACTTTAATGGTGCCCTGACCATAACACTTCTTTTTTTTTTCTTTTTTAAAGATTTATTTATTTACTTATTTACTTATTTACTTATTTACTTACTTATTTATTTATTTATTTATTTATTTATTTATTTATTTATTTATTTATTTATTATGTAGTGTTCTGTCTGCATGTATGACTGCATGCCAGGAGAGGGCACAAGATCTCATTATAGATGGTTTTGAGCCACCATGTGGTTGCTGGGAATTGAACTCAGGACCTCTGGAAGAGCAGCTAATGCTCTTAAACTCTGAGACATCTTTCCAGCCCCCATAACACTTCTTGATTTGTAAGTTAATACTTCCATACATCTAAGCATCACCATAATGGATATTTAAAATAGCATCTCAGGAATATTTCAGAGCCATTAAGTGTCATCTGAAACATCAAGATGAAATTGTTTACTATAGTGTTGTCATTAAATACATTAGTGTATTCAATTAAATGTATTCAGTGTTGTTATTATTTGATAGGTATAGCGTATCACTAGTAATAAGACATTCAGTAAAGCCAGGTGTGGTGGCGCACACCTTTAATCCCAGCACTCGGGAGGCAGAGGTAGGAGGATCTCTGTGAGTTTGAGACCAGCCTGGACTACAGAGTGAGTTCCAGGATGGCCAAGGATGTTACACAGAGAAACCATGTCTTCAAAAACCACACACACACACACACACACACACACACACACACACACACACACCACCTCCCCCTAAAAAAAAGAACATTCAGTAAACCACAGTAATAAATTGATCAGTCACATTAGGCATGAGACCATTTCCTTAAGAGTTCTGTTTATCCTGCACTTGGCATAGCCTCTGTTGGTTCTAATTGTGGTGGCTTTAGAATTTATAAACTCTTCATTTTAACTAAAATACCTTCTGAACTAGATAAAACAGCCTTGTTATTCTTCACCCATGGCCACTGTATATTTGCGCACACATTGACACACATAAATGCCTGTATGACATTATGTTGCTATAGTAAAACGATAATAAATCATGAATATTTGGCCTAACAAAAACCCTATCCAAACTGAATAACAATCTATCCTGTAGAGACGTAGTACCTATTCTTGAATTTTTATTTATTCAGTCAATAAAGCTACTCATTTGAAGATAGAATAATATTTAGTATTGTTTAAAAATAAATATTTCCAGATCTTAATAAGATCATAATATCTTATATTTTTATAGTATCTTGTAATTTATAAAAATAATACAGATACTTAGTAACCAGTTGTAAATAACAGAAAAAAGTAAGAGTCGTTTGATAAATAATAAATGAGATTGCATATGGTTTGGGAACCACAGTGACAGGAGTCTAGTCTATAGACCACTTTCCTCAGACTTCTCATGTCACAGGACTTGTTATAAATAGCTTGCTCAGATGGCTGTTTTTTAAACAATACGGTTGGGGTCAGCTATTTTAAATAAAAGAGTCTTTCAATATTTCGTACAGGTATTTAATCAGGAAGGAGAATTCATGTTGAAGTTCGGCTCCAATGGAGAAGGAAATGGGCAGTTTAACGCGCCAACAGGTGTAGCGGTGGACTCGAATGGAAACATCATTGTGGCTGACTGGGGCAACAGCAGGATCCAGGTACATTAGATGCTAAGGAGTGCAGATGGCCGACATGGTTAACAGTGAAAAGTTGCCCATCCCAGGACCTAGGATGTTCTTCCTTCTTGGTTAAGTCATAACACTGTAGATAATCTCACGTGAAGGACCGAACACTCTAAACGGAGAGGTAGATAGAAGGTGACATCATTAGTGTAGAATTCTCTAATTTGGGGCTATTTTTTTTGGTTTGAATGTTGTTCTCCTCAGACCCCTAAAGGGCTCATAGATAGGATTCAAGAGAGCCTTTGAACACAAAAGTACTGCTTGGATGTTTTACTAATCTGAAAGTGAAGACTCATTTTTCTTAATTGTGAACACAGGCAACAAGCAGTAATTTGCCAGGCGGTGGTAGCACATGCCTTTAATCCCAGCACTTGGGAGGGAGGCAGATCTCTGTGAGTTCCAGGCCAGCATAGACTGCAGAGTGAGTTCCAGGAAAGGCGCAAAGCTACACAGAGAAACACTGTCTCGAAATCCCCGCCCCCCAAAAAAAAAACAAGCAGTAATTTTAGTAAAACCTCTGATTGTCACTAAGAAAAACCAAACACACACACACACACACACACACACACACACACACACACACACACA
>CABHPR010149431.1:0-10442 GCA_902168415.1 Peromyscus melanophrys | reverse complement strand
ACACACACACACACACACACACACACACACACACACACACACACACACGCTGTTCATGTCTCATTACAGTTGTTCCAGACACCCCACACTATTGTTTACATTCATTGCTATCATCATTTCTTTTTATTCAATGTGCCAGTTAAGAAGCAAACATCCACTGGGTGGCGGTGGCGCACGCCTTTAATCCCAGTACTCGGAAGGCAGAGCCAGGCTGATCTCTGTGAGTTTGAGACCAGCCCGGTCTACAGAGCAAGATCCAGGAAAGGTGCAAAGCTACACAGAGAAACCCTGTCTCGAAAAACAAACAAACAAAAAAAAAAAAAAAAAAAAAAAAGAACCAACATCCAAAGCCAGACACTTGCTCATAACCCCAGAACATGGGAAAGCAGAGGAAGAAAGAGGAGCAGTTCAGGTTGTCTTCCTCTATGTAGAGAGTTCAAGCCCAGCTTGACTGACTTCAAACCAAATATATACATGGGTATACTATACATGTAATTACTATATTATAGTTTTCCTTTTCTTTGAGACATAGTCTCACTATGTAACCAAAGCTGACTATGAATCCCCTGTGTAACGCAGTTAAAAGAAAATAAATGAGAATATCAGTATGATGCAACATGCTTTTATTTCATATATATATATACACACACACACACACACATACGTATTGCTTAATTACCCCAACAGAATTCTGTATTAAAAGAGACATTCTGGGATGAAGATGTATGTAGCTCAGTTGGTAGAATGCTTGTCTAGCATGCACAAGGCCCTGAGTTCAATCCCCAGGACTGAGTAAGCATGGTGGCATTGACATGGGAGGTAGAGACAGAAAGGTCAGCAGCTTAGGGTCACCTTTGAATACATAACAAGTTTGGGGCTAGCCTAGACTACATGAGACCCTGTCTCAAAAGAGAGAGTGACTCATGAGATCTCTATCATTGTTCTCATCCTGGTGGGTAGGAGCTAGGCAAGTTACAAAGGTCCACCAATGCTGTTTGTGTTTTGTGGCCTCATGGCACCTGCCTATTTACATTGCTTCTTAAAACTCCAAGTGGGCCAAACAAAATGGTCCAAAGAAACCAACCTGGGAACTTGTAAAAGAGGAAATGTTGTGAGTTGATCTGTGCCTATTACTTCATCCCAGCAGAACCACATGGACTCTCAGAGTTCGGCAACTTTAAACCATTGCCTCTCCAGATGGGCACATTGAACTACAGACTTCAACAAGGAAAAGTGAAATCTCTGTTTTGTCATTGCACACATGACCGCCATAGTAATATAAGATGTACAACCAACAAGTTCTGTGTCAGTGACTCCAGTCACGGAGGGAGCAAGGGAGAAAACAAGAGAAGTGTAAACGGAGCCAAGGGTTGTGTGTTAGGGTCCTCACGAGGACAGGGCACAAGGATTGAGTGCATGTCACAAAGGGAGTTATTACATTGGCTTCCATGCCTCAGATGGGTGAGTCCAGCCATAGTCATATGTATGTTAGAGAAACCAAGAAACCGGTAGCCTTAGTCTACCAGGCTGCTGCTTCAGCGGTCCCAATCTGGCAACTAGGGCCTATTCTAGACCCTACAGCAGTAGTTTTCAACCTGTGGGTCGAGACCTCTTTGAAGGTCAGATATCAGATATCCTGCATATCAGATATTTATATTATGATTCATAACAGTAGCAAAATTATAGCTATGAAGTATCAATTAAATAATTTTATAGTTGGAGGTCACCCCAACATGAGGAACTATATTAAAGGGTCGTAGCATTAGGAAGGTTGAGAACCACCGGCCTAGAGGATTCTAAGATTCTAAGAGACCCTCAGGTCTTCTTCAGCCTGTGTTGAAAGGCTAAATAAGCTGGGTTCCAGCTGGGCAATGGTGGCACATGCCTTTAAACCCAGCACTCAGGAGGCAGAGGCAGGAGGATCTCTGAGTTTGAGGCCAGCCTGGTCTACAGAGTGGGTTCCAGGACAGTCAAAGCTACACATAGAAACCCTGTCTCAAAAAACAAAAATTAAAAAACAAAAAAGAAGCTGAGTTCCAATGTGAGCAGAGGCGGTGGCCGCGACAATGAGGTAGATGCACTTACCAGCCAGGGCAGAAGGCAGGAGCCAAAAGCAGTAACTTCTCTCTCAGACCTCTTTATGCCTACGCCACCAGCAGGAGGTGCTGCTGCTCATGCTGAGGGAGAGTTACACCCTCCCTCCACCCCAGATAATCTTTTCAGGAAATATACTTACGGATGTTCCCAGAAGCCATCTCATAGCTGTTTCCAGATCCAACCAAATAAACAACCAAGGTTAACCAAATACTGTGTGTGTGCAGCAGCCTGGACAAACCCAGGTTTTTTACATTCTTTTTTAAATACACATTCTTTGGCATATGTGACTTTCATGATGCTCCGATTTTGTGTTTGTGCAGGTTTTTGATGGGAGTGGATCATTTTTGTCCTATATCAACACATCGGCTGACCCTCTCTACGGCCCCCAAGGCTTGGCCCTAACTTCAGATGGCCATGTTGTGGTTGCAGACTCTGGAAACCACTGTTTCAAGGTCTATCGGTACTTACAGTAACAGCGGACACCCCTGCACTGAGGTCTTACACTAGAAACTGGAACCAAGTTTTCAATGTGGGACCAGATTACAATAGGACTTTTCATACTAGGAAGAACCTCTGGTGGACTTTCCAAGGTTATTTCTGAATGTAACAATTTCCTTAAAAACTGCTTATCCAATTTCCGTAATTCACTTTTAGGATTTAAAAAGAATCTCTTCTATTGAATCTATACAAACTGCAAAGTTTTACACCTGTGAACTATGGCTCATAGGACAGGGATTTATGTAGTTAAACTAATTTTGCAAATCAGACATTGAAAAGAATTAGCATATCTGTTGACCAGTGAATGAATGGTAGCCTTTGCATCGAGCTTCCAAGAACAAAACTTGTAGTTACCTATTTTATTTAACTTCGGTCACAAGACCCAAGGGACCTTCTAACCTCACTTTTACAGTAGATGTTATTACTCTGGTGACATTTTGTTTTGTTTTTGGTTATCAACAACCATATATAAATGACTTTAGAAAAATCTAAGGCTGTCTTGCAAGATCCTCCCAGCTCTGACTCAGGGCCCTCTTGAGTTGAGCCCATCAGAATCAATGCAAATTTCCCAACCTTTCTGGGTTTGATCAAAGATCTTTTTTGTGTGTTCTCCTCACCTTCTCTTTCTGCTCACCTTGCATCAGAAAATGAAATATATTTTCAGGAAAGCCTGAAATTCCCGATGATTTGGAAGGCATATGGCAAAAGCAAGGGGGACCCTTTGGTTGCTAGCCTCAGATCAACACACTGGAATGTAACCAAGAGAACTCATGTTCATGCGCCATGTGTTCACATGTCTTTCCTCTTCCACATCACGAAAGCGAAAGCTTTACCTCCTGCAAAATGTCAGCACATGTAGTCGGATACCAGTGTCCTAGGACAGAGAGCCATAAGCAGCCCTTTGGAGGACAAGATGGTGTGAACCAAAGGCATGTGATTGATTAATGATTTCCCCTTAGAGAGAAAGTGTTACCAAAGTTCTGTTGAGCATTACAGGTATGGGCATGTTATGGTTATTTATCATTGTTTAATGAATAGTAGAGGCATTAAGGGACAAGTATACATGGTTAGGGTAAGATAGAATGTATTATACATATTATATAAGTATATATATATATATAGTTGAATCCTTGGTGTGTGGAAATAGGCAGCACACTGACAGACAGAAGCATTGCCCAGTCATCCTTCAGCACATTCCCTGGCTGCTGCAATCTGAAGCCGTCCTTGCGACAGGAGCCCCACAGCGGGTGTAAACGTTGCCACTTTCCAGCATGATGGTGATGCCCGCCTTCCAGGCAGCAAATGGAAGAAAGACAAAAGGAAAAGACGTCTTGAAAAAAACTGAGTTTGAGTTACCTTTAAGTATAAATGCATTTTTTTTTTTTTTTTTTTTTTTTTTTTTTTTTTTGGTTTTTCGAGACAGGGTTTCTCTGTGTAGCTTTGCGCCTTTCCTGGAGCTCACTTGGTAGCCCAGGCTGGCCTCGAACTCACAGAGATCCGCCTGCCTCTGCCTCCCGAGTGCTGGGATTAAAGGTGTGTGCCACCAACGCCCGGCATAAATGCATTTTTGGAGAAACATTACCTGTCATGGATACTGTAAAATAAGACGTGGTCTGTTTCCACTGATGGATTTTTCTACCCAGTTCTACCAAACAGGAAAAATGTGTTTGACGTGTTTGATGATGGCTTTGGGATTTCTTTCATTGAAAGCAACTTAGATATTTACTGTAAGAAAACACTTCCCTTACATACATATGACGGTGTTTACGGCTTGTTATCTTAAAATTCTAATGTTCTTGATACAGGAGTGTTAAAAAATTTAGAAGGGAAATCTAGCTACCTCCAATGGTCTACTTAATTTATTATGTCCACATCAACATCTGGGGGGAAAACTTTATTTTCAGAAGACTTCCATTTGGGTTTAGCTTATTATTATTTTAGTTCTGAGGAGTTTTAAAAATTCAAGCCTGTCTGAAATTAGATATAAAATTCAATGCCAGTTTAAGAAGTGATAAAATAAGATTGCTTCTGAATACCATGGAATAAGCCTTTGAGTTTATGTTTTGATTTTTTTTTTCTTCATTTTGAGGATGGAACCCTTGGCCTCAGAAATGCTTAAGCAAGAACTCTATAGCTAGGCTGCTCCTGCAGCCCAAGCATTCAGTATGAACTTCAATATTTGTATCTACAGACTTCCTACCAGGGGCCAGCAATGCATCTAGGCACTGGGACCTGAGGGGTGTGTGAGAGAGACAGGCATCTCCGTCCTCTTACAGCTTATATTCCAGCGAAGGGGATTTTGTAGTGCTGTTTATTAATAGTCTGCCTGCAGGATTATTTCTGGGCTATTTATAAGAAAGTTTTTTTTAAATGAGTTAATTAATTTTAGTTAATTTTCACGAGCAGAAAACATTTTTTCCAAGAGTTTGCCACAGGTTGTTTTTTTTTTTTTTTTCTTGGAATGGAATCCAGGGCCTCAGACATGCTAGGCACATGCTTTACAACTGACATGTGCCTTTAGATTGCAACTATTAATCTGAAAATGAATTGACTGAATGAGTTCTTTTTGTGCAACACTGAGATATTTGTGACCTGAGAAATTAACTCATAAATCAGTCTCATATGTAAAATATCATATCAGGCTTGGTATCTCAGTAGGAAATAATACAAATTAAGGAAGTTTTTTTTTTAATACATGAATATTGGTACAAACTGGAATGAAAGAATATTTCATTTAGATCTGTTTCACCATTGGCTACTAAAGCACCTGCTGTGGGCACTCCAGCAAACACTACATTCTACACTTGGGTATGTGTGTGCACTTACTGTATTTCTTCATGGTAAGCATATTTTTGGGGGGGAAAGTGCTGCTGCTAAGATACAAATAGACAAGATCTAAATGAAATCTTGTCTCGTTTGATGGGAATGGTTTCTGGTAAACTAAGAAGGATTATTAGGACTAAGTGGCTTTTTTGTTCTAGGTTGCTGTTACTGTTATTTATCTCTGTCAACTGTATAGAACCCGTTACACACTCATGATACATAGCACTGAGAAGAAAGTAAGCATTCAAATTCCCCTTGGGCACTAAGGACAAAAATAGCTTCAGTTAGGTTTTATAGGTTAATGACAGTGTGTCTTCTCCGACATAAACCTCCCCTGCTGGACACGGGGTGGTAGGGAGTCACTTGACCATCCAGAAACACACTACTAGAAAGCCTTTAGGACTGTTTGTCAGTTTTTTAACGATGTATAAGATTTTGACGAAACTTGAGTCTCCACGACTAAACAAGCCCCCGAGTCTCCTAAACGTGACAAAATTTGAGGCAATAAGTACGCCTGGTCCGTGCAGTTGTTGCACACCTGCTCCCACGACGTGTACAGGGTATGTATGTCCTCACAGGGAAGGAACTGGAAGAGCAGTACGTTACCAGGTATATGGAGCCTCACTCGAAAGGGTTAGCATAAATGCTTTGGTAATACCTACGGAGGAAACTGGAGAGAGCAGGCCAACACCAGGTCATCTGTAGACCACTTCAAATGGGAAAAGTCTCGGTGTGCATTTGGACTCTATGACAGCCTCTCTATTCACCAGCTTCTGAAAAGGGAAGAGGGAAGTTTTTGGTGAGTATTTTAAAAACAAGACCTTTCCAAGTAGGATAAAGTTGAAGCTTTCTGATGCAAACCTTATCTAATTCCCCTTAAAATCGATAAAGTCCTAATACCGTTACTTTCTGTAAATGTTGCAGGGTTTTAAAATTTACAGTTATTTTAATATTTTTGATAACTAGGAATCTAGTATTGCCATAAAAGAAACGAAGTGCCCATTAAAAATTTGTTTGGTATAAATAAATGCTTTTTTGGGTTTTGTTTTAAAGATGACAGTAAGCTACAAATCACGAAGCTAATCTTCAGAACACTTTCTAATGATGTACTGTGTGGTAGCTGATTGTGTGGTCTGTTTGTGGAGAATGTGTGGATGCTATTCATTAATATTCTAGAAGAGATTAATAATCAGCTATGTTGTTCCAATGAATGTACAGCACTTCCATTAACTTTTGAAAGCAACACAGCCTTAACCTCGACGCTTTTGCTTTTACAACATGGGATGTTGTGTCAACCAAGTATGCTCTCCTGACATTCTTCCTGTCATCCCCAACTGTGCAGCCTTCCGAGCCTGCCCATGAGTATGAAGGCTGCTCGTTTCCTTTTTGTTTCTTTGAAGACTTTGTACATTCCACCTTTACAGATCTGTTTCATACATTTTGTGTATAGAACACTGGTCTTGTGCTCTTTGCCATCCATCAATGATATAGCCTCCTCATATGTTCTTTTATGAATCCGAATGCTGACTGCCTATTTAAACAGAAGAATGGACGCTGTGCATCAATGTGTTTGTATGTTCGTAGCTACATACGTACCACAGTATTTTGGATGCTTTAGTCTATAATAAAACTTTAAATTAATTCTGTCTTGAAACACAGGAGAAACAAGAGCCGTGTGTATATCGTTACCATGCACAAAAATCTCAAATCATTATAATAAAGCTTGTTTTCTCCATTTTCAGACTGAATATTCATTTAACAGATTGTTCCCTGAGTGGAGGGGAATGGGGATTGTTCTGTACCATGTAGAAGACTGCTATACCTCGACTAAACTGTTTGGACTAGAAGGAAAAAAAAAAGCTACTATTTTTGTTGGTTGTGTTGCTGAATACCTGGCAGCATCCAGGATGTGTATGCAATAGGAGTTGGGGAAATCCTGACACAGCGGGCAGTGTGTTTACTTAGAATTGTTGTCCTTATAATCCTCAAAGAATTTCAAGATAAGATGGCCTTTTTCCTGGTCATGGCAGAAACTTCCAAGGGTCAGTGACTCAAGAGGGACCTCACTACAAGTATTACTTCTCACAACAAGAATCTTTTTACACAGCGTTCATCATAGTAAAAAATTCTGTATTATATCAAACTACTGGATGTATACTTCAAACCATAGAACCATCTAGAGTACATTACCATCCTTGGGGAGTCCAGTGTTGGGGAGTTTGATGGTACATGTACATGCCTAATCTTCTCAAAGAAGCTTTTTACCACAATCCTCAAATTCAAGAAAATACTTTTCAGACAATGTCTCTGTGTACAAGTTGTCATGTTCAAATATTTCCTATTCCAGAACAGATTGGAACTCTGAAAGAGGTGGCCAAAGTTAGCCTTACAAGGAGAGATAAAGAAACAGAAGTTTAGAATAAAGACCCAAACTGACATCCCTGGCTGCTGATTACATAATAATATTTGTTTTATTAATTCCCATCTCTGTTCTTCACTTTTTTATTATTGTTGTTTGGGTTATTTTGAGGCAAGGTCTTGCTATTTTGCTCTGGCTGGTCTGGAATTCACCAGGTAGATCAGGCTGGCTTTCAGCTTGCCCTGGGGCTCCTGTGTCCCACCTGTTACTTTTTCTGTCCTCCAAGCAGGTCCCATGGCCATCAAGGGCTCTTTGGCATCTATTAGACTTAGAGAGGAGCACCTCCCATCATCTGGTACCGCAGACTGTTCACTTGGAACACGTCTCACATAAAGCCAGTTGCAACCCTTTCCAGAGCAGCAGGGTCAGTTAAAGCTGTAGTTTGTCTGTGCAGAAGTGAGGGGATGGGCAGGGCAGGTAGACAGACATTCAGTCTTTGACCACCCTATTGTCTTCATGCCTCATTGTAGTCTAAGAAGGCACAGCACACTAGAGTTTCCACTTAGCAAAGTGGAAGGGCTACAAAGATGAACAATAGAACCTGTACCATTCAGGAGCTCACAGTCCAGTTGATGAAGCAGACTTAGCAATGTTAAAAGTGCTGTTACACTTGCACACTAGCAAGTATGCTATGACCAACAGAATACCCAGGTACTGTTCTAGTTGCTCAGTAACAGCAAAAGCCCTGGATTCACTCCAGCACCTAAAACAACAACAACTCCCTAGTCTATGGGCTTGAGACAAATGAATATAGTGTTGGCTACATTATTTATGGGGCCTGGTGTGAGCTGAAAACACAGAGCCCCTTGTTCATGGAAAGGGGTCTGGAGAGATAGCTGAGAAAGTGCTTGCTTTGCAGGTGTGAAGACCTACATACATCCTGTCCCCAGAGCCATATGAAAGGCTGGGAATGGACTATGCATTTATAATCCCAGCCCTGGGGAGGCGGAGACAAGCAGACCCTGGGACTTGCTGCCTGGCCATCCTAGGCTACTTGTCTAGGTGTTAAAAGCTGGAGAGCTTGGAGAAGCCTAGCAGACTTCTAGTGTCACTGGGGTCCCAGTACCCCAAGCCCCTGTTCCACTAGCATGGCAACATCCTCCCAACACCACAAGCTGCTGATGGCCATGGGCCGTCATTGCCAGGTGTCATCCAGGGTACACCAAGTACGCCAGAGTAAGTCTGTGGACATGCTAGCCATCGCAGTATAACTGGGGGGAGAGATTGGACCAGCCTATGCAGGGGCCAAGACCATCACTGAGAAACGAAAGGAGACATCACTTGGCCTGAGGACTTGCTGGGGCCTGTTTGGCTGAAACAGAATGGGGTGCCAGATTCTAGCCTCCTAGTTAGCTCAGAAGGTTCCCATGTTTTGATGAGACAATACCTCTCATCAAACGCTTGTTTCCAAATCAGTTAACCCGTCAGCTTTTTCCCTCCCATGGTATACCAGACTCAGAACCTATAATCCCAAAGGTTGGGGATTTGGCAATTCCTTTATAAGGATTTGTATTTTAAGTACTTAGGACTGACTCGGGTTCTTTTAAAGCATGGATTTAAAAGGCATGCATGAAGTTATAAACTGTCTTCCAGAGACAAGGATCCCCTGCCTACCTGCTCTGTGGAGCACCCAGATTGTCTCGTTTCTTTCCATAAGCTCACACAACTTTGGGGACTTTAACGCAGCCTATTTTACTCATTCGCTGGTCTGTTTGCCATACAACATAAGTTCTAATTAATGGACGTTTTGCTCAAGTATTTGAATGACTCTGTGCTCTGAAGCCAGACTTTAAAAATGCATACATTACGTGTATAGAAGAGCAACCTACCAACCCCAACAAACACCTGGAAAACTTTCATACTAAGACTGTACATAGATTTCAGTTCTACTCTAAGATGATCAAAAGGAAAATGACTAAAATTGCTTGTCTCTGTATATAGTTGTTAACTTGATCTAATAAAGCTTATTTTCAATAAAATAACAACAACGATGATAATAGCATAGGGTGACAGAAAGTCCTTGCTGTCAGGAAGCCCTGACCTGCAATCCCAGGGTTGAAAAGGAAACTCAAAAGAATAATTGAAATACAGAGCAAATTAAGAGCCCTAGGAAGTGTTAATAACATCTATGTTAATGAAGCTCCATGCCATATAACTGACAGACAGGGTCACCTCCTCCTTATGCCTGTTGTCATGGTGTGAATATGGCAAGCAGGTTTGTATGATACATACTCATTATATGCCGCTCCCCACCCAATTATTGTTTTCCTTTGTAGGAGTTTGGACATTTTTGCTACTCACCTTCACCTCATCTTATGAAGTTAAGATTTTAATGCAACTCTGAGAGACAGTCACCAGTAGTTGTTAGAAATAATTTAGAAAGCCCCCATTTACTCTCTGCTAAGCTCTTACAATCAGTAGAACCAGAATACTTACGATTCACTCACAATACAGAGCACCTGCACCACTGTGTCTAAGAATTCCTTTTAAGGCTAGGAACAGTGACACACGCCTTTCATTCGAAGCCAGCTTGGTCTACAAAGCAAGTTCCAGGGCAGCCTGGGTTACACAGAGAAACCCTGTCTCGAAAAGTTAAAAAAAAAAA
>CABHPR010149430.1:995-22512 GCA_902168415.1 Peromyscus melanophrys | reverse complement strand
CACTGGCTTTCCGAGTCTGAGACAGTCTGCTGTTTTTAGGGTGTTCTGGGTTGACACTAACAATGAGCATGCCGGTCAACTCTGGCTTTAGTCTCCATAGGAGGCTCATCTTTAGTGAGGAAATGAGGGCAGAGCTTTTTATACATTCACTCAAACCCCACAATGTCCACATAAGCAGGCTGAGCTATAAAGAGTCCATGGGTGACAGGCCAGTCTTCAAACAGGTTTAACTGCAGGCCTTTTTTTTTTTTTTTTTTTTTTAAGCTGTATTGCTTATCAAGAATATTGGAAAGCCATGGTGTGCCAGTTACATTTTGTCAACCCAACACAAACTAGAATCAGTAGTCTATGTGGCACTCTGCAAGGGAGGACACCAAAACCCATTCTCTTTATGGAGCATACCAGCCTGTTTCAAATCTACCTAACCTCAAGTTCCAACAGGACAGCTCTGCACTTGGGACGTGTGTGGCAGAGGCTAGCTGGTGCAGGCCAAGCTCAGTAAGTCTAGTTAATGACATGCCATCCTGTTATTGGCACTCCAGGTCTCTGGAAATGCCAGGCAAGGTCAATCTACTAGAAGCAAATACTGTTACCAATCTCTAGCCATCCCACCACAGACATGGTGCTCTCCCTGCATTCTGTCTTTCCCATCACCTCGTTGGGAAGCTGGAGAAAAGGAATCTTCCCTGGCGTTCCTCTCCCTTGTCCTACAGCCCAGTCACATTCTTCCAAGTCTCATCACACAGCCACTCCACGCCATGCTCCAGACCGTAGCCCAGGAGCAGCTTCCATCCGCCCACTTTGGCATAGATCATAAACCATCTTACCCCACATAACATCAAGTTAAACTAATGTAATTTACAATTAGCTCTAATAGTTTAGCATGGAGAACAGAATGTATAATACGGACAAAATGACATCACAATGTTCATACTGCACTTAAAACAGGCCTTTCTTTTTGGTGGGTGTGGTGGTTTGAGACTCCCACGTTTGAATATTTGGTCCGCAGTTGGTGGAACTGTTTGGGAAGGGTTAGAGGGTGTGTCACTGGTGGGCAGGCTCTGGAGTGCAGCGTGCACTGTCTCTGCTGCCACGCCTTTACTCCACCTTCAGGGACTCTAACTGTCTACAAACCGTAAGTCCAATTTAATACTTTCTTTTCTAAGTTGCCTTGGTCAGGGCGTTTTCACAGTAATAGACAAGGACTAGCACAACAAGAACAGCATCGTTTTTTAGAAACATAGAAAACTGTTTTATTTTTCTTCAGTACTGTTTACAAGTGACCCAGTGTGCGCTTTCAGGGCTTCACTGGGGAGTGTTACAAATAACTCGATCACATAGTAGGTCATGCTTCTGATACTTCATTTTGGAAGCAGGATCTCATGTGGCCCAGAATGGCCTCAAACTTCCTGTGTAGCTGAGGGTGGCTTTGAACTCCCAACCCTCCTGCATCCACTGCCAGAGTGCTGGGATTGCAGGCAGGTATTTTTGAATGTAAGTCTTTCATCATAGAGGCTACAGAACAAAGTTTCTTCAACCTCCAAAATCGAAACATCCTTCCAAGTGAAGTGCTCTGTATATGCAGAGTTAGACGTGCTCAATGTCACTGATTTTATTTTGATACCAGCCTGCCTGCTAAAAGAGAAGACTGTATCAGCTCAACCCTCTCTCTGAAATCTTGATCCTGGTGTATTCAGCTCACCCTGCTTTCTTAGGAAGAGAACCAGAGGCAACTTTCCAATGGTAAACTGTGCCGATCTACCCTCATCGAGTGTAGAGCAAAGAACAGAATAGTGAATAAGTAGATGTGGACACCGGAACAAAAAAATGTGGGGCCATTTACCTGCAACCTTCAACGTGCTTCCAATGGGCTGCCACATCTGGGAAGGAGCGTGAAATTCTTCTAGCATAATATTGTAGCCGGTTCTAGGAATCCCACTTAGAAAGCTTCTAATGGCAGGAGGCAGAAGCAGGCAGATCTCTGAGTTCAAGGCCAGCCTGGTCTACAGAGTGAGTTCCAGTACAGCCAGGACTACACCGGAAAACCCTATCTCAAAAAACCAAAAAAAAAAAAAAAAAAAAAAAGCTTCCAAAGGTGCTGGCTTGACACTCGCTCCCACTGCTGAACAGGGAGTCCCAGGTATGCAGCTCCACGCCCTCTGACTTCCCAATGTAGTCCCAGTTCAACTCTGGCATAACAACCCACGTGGCAACTTTCAGGTACTGTGCATGTTACACTCTCTAAGCTTCCTCTTGTCCATGCCTTGAGGATCTGGTTGATAACGCTCACATCAGGTCAATGCTAGACTTGCAGTGGGCTCACAGAAACATGATGCAGAGCCCAAATACGTCAGGAAGCCCCGAATTTGCTTAGATCCTCCAGGGACCTCTGGGGGGGGGGATTCTTCACCTCTGCTCAGTGAAGGAAAACCTTTGGGAATTTATCTCAGGAACCAGAATATTCTACAATTATCCAGATTTAGGAATAGCTCATCTGATCAGAGAAAGATGGCTACTTTTCTTGATATTAAGACAGTTTCTTTTTTTTTTGAGACAGGGTTTCTCTGTGTAACAGCCCTGGCTATCCTGGAACTCGCTCTGTAAACCAGGCTAGCCTTGAACTCAGAGAGATCCTTCTGCCTCTGTCTCCTAGTGCTGGGACAAAAAGTGTGCACCACCAATGCCCATCTACTCAGTGAGCTCTTTAATGGCAAAGACTATGTATGCCTTCCAATTCCTCAAGGATGACTTACAAGTGTTGGTACTGGTTACTGGTTAAAAACAAACACACAAACAAACCCTTTGGATACTTACACCCATCCAGAAAGTCTAAGGGGGACAACTTCCTAACTCATCCTATGGGGCCAGCATCACTCTGCTATCATGGTCAGACACAATAATAAAAGGAACATGTCAGGTTACTCGGACAAACGGATGTTACAGGGGCAAAGGCTTCACTGCCAGGAGGAGGGACAGACAGACACTGACCTCTGGAACTTGCCTCTTACAGCCTGATTCTAAATGTGAAAATATAAACTAGGGACTTGTCTCAAAAGGCACATCATTGCATAAAGGCAGGCCTGGACCTGGAGTTCCCCGAAGGTCCACGGTGAAGGCTTGGTAGGGCCTTTCAGAGGCAGGGCCAACCATAGAGTTAGAGCTGGGTGTGACTTTCAAGATGGTGTGACCCCAGACCTTTCTTCTTTGCTCCCTGGCTCTGTGAGCCAGGCAGTCCATCTCCCACAGGCTCCAACTCATGGAGCCAACTGACCATGAACTGAGACTCCTGGAACCATTAACCTAAACAAACCTTTCTTCCTTATAAGATGCTCAACTCGGGAAGTCCATCACAGTGCTGGAGAACACACAGCAGACAGCGGTGTTCAGGAACAAGAGCCCACAAACCACTGTTTTATAACCATGTGGCTTTCTAGGGACTCTGGGTAACAAAGGCTGTAACTTACACAAAAGGACTAATACAAGTCCTAAAGTGTATGCTTCTAATTCCAAATACATTTTGGGCAAAAAGAAAAAATATATACTTAAAAACCAACAAGCACAAATAAGCCAACTTTAATAGATAAGACTTTGTATTTATATAGCGCCTTCTTCAAGAACCTTAAATGCGTTACAGACAGGATCTCGAATTCATCCCCACAACAACCCTGTGAGGTAGGTATTACTCCCATTTACAGGAGGGAACTGAAGCACAGAGAGGGTAAGTGACTTGCCCAAGGTCACACAGTTGAGTTCACTGGAGAGCTAGGACTCCAGCACCTTGCCTCCCAGCTCCCAGCCACATCCCTCACGAAGAGAATCTTTAAGGAAAAGCATCCTTATAGAAAGTATCAGGAGGATTTGAAAGTGAGGTCTTCCTATGGCCATCAAGTTAAGAAAAACCCTACACTGATGGCTGAGGCCATAAGGCCACTATAGCACATTTCCTTGCCCCCTTCCTAAGCCATGTGGCTCCTGTCTTAAGTTACCTTCTAAAGGTAAAATTCCTATGACAGAAGCCACATGACTCAGAAGTGGGGCTTAACTTAGAATATTTACTTTTAGTTACGATAATTCATAGAAACTTTTGTTCTAATATACAAAATTTGGGACAGCTGCCCCAGCAAACATATACATAATTACACAGCAACTAGCCTTGTTCACACCTGCGTCTGCCCTCATCATCATCACAGGCAAAGAACGATCACCTTGTGCTGGGTGGGTCACCCTTTTCACTTCCTATACCTGATATTCCCAGTCCCCAACCCAAACCCTGTATGTTTTTAAAGTTTACTGCGTTTCTGATAAAATTCAAAATGTTTTACTTAGATCCTTCTGCACTAAGAATAAAAAATAGAGTTAGAGCCAACAGCCAGTAGGTGGTCCTTCCCCTGCAGACTGCCCAGCGCAGACCGGAGCAGGGCGTGGCTGACTGCCGGGAGCTCAGCAACCTTGCTAGAACTTGCCACCATCCAGAACTTAACTAGACCTTTTCCTGCATATGTCTTAAATTCAAAAAACTGTGTACAAGCAAACAAGACTGTATTCAGTGCTGCACGAGGCAGCCTCGAGAACTCAGCCATACTTTATGCCTTCTCTTTGAACACAAAGCAGCAAAAAACGCAGTTCTGAATTCCAACACAATTTGGTTTAAGCTCTCAATATCACGTGCTCTCAATGGCCCTGACTCCCCCACGCTCCTACTTGTCTTCTCTGGGCAATGCTTGCAGATCACAAATCTCAGCCAGGATAAGGCTTCAGAAACTATAAAATGAGTCTGTCAAAAGGTCATCTTTTTCTCCCAGCACATCTGTCTACGAAGCCCGATTAGCTAAGTGACCCTGTTACAAATCTGCTTATGGGACGAATAGATGAAGTCATTTCCTGAGCTAAAAAGTACAGAAAGTAAATGTTAATAATAGCAGCACAAAAACATTTCTTTTTGCTGTTTGCTTCTCAGTCAACAGTTTTAGTAAAATAATTTTAGAAAATTAGGGGCTTATCAGCAGGCCGCCGCCACCACCGCATGAAGAATGCAGTGAGATGGACTACCCAGAGCCTGGCTGCTGTGACTTGGACTATAATCTTCAGTTGCTTTCTACAAGTTACATTCAGCCACTGCCAAGCTACTTGATGCTCAGACATACAGGAGACTCCTGTCACAAGCTTCTGAACACCGTTCTAATGGGATGCGCAGGTCAGGAGCGGGAGGGGCTTCTTTTCTAGATTACTGGTCTACCTCCCCAAAGTGTCATCTTCCAAAGGGCTCTAGCTGCTCCCTGCTGCTGGGATTCTGATGAATCTAGCAGTCCATCCCAAGGCTAGAGACGCAAAACAACACAGCTGTGAGGAGTCTGGGGGTTCTGGCCGACAGCATGCCAGCATCACACGGGTTTCCTTTATCATTCTACCAACAGGGAATTTCTACTTTACTGAAATTAAAGCTTAAAAAAGCAAGTGACAAACTATGACAAAGAGCAAATATTCAGTCAGGGACAGCTCCTCCTGACAGCATCTGCCCACTCACTGCAATCATTTCATGATTATCTTAGTGATTTCAGCTAGAATTTTCAGTTCACCTTAAAAACAGAAACAAACAACAGACTACTGCCGACAAACTAATAAAATATGCTAAGATTTGCTGACAGAATCACCGGCACTTCATGTAATGCTCGGACTCCACCAGTTTAATAAAATAAATAAGGAAAATGATCATTACAAAGCCAGTCTTTCCCCTTGGGGAACCAAGAAGCCACTTCTGACCAACTGTTCCCTCGTGTACACACACTGTACATATCACACGCTTCTCCAGAGAAGCAGAGTATCTTTGACTTCCCGACACCAGGCTCCGTGTCTGCTAGTTCTGTGCGTCAGGAAGGCAACTGCGAGTGTTGGGCCCAAAGGTACTTTCCGGTTTGTCTGAAAAGACCACTCGACCGCTCCCATCCAATGTGAGCATCCCGTGTGCGCACAGTGCGGCGTGCTCCATCAACCTAACATATTCTAATTCTTCCACTGCCCTCCCGAGGAACTCAAATCATCATTGGTGTGGTTAACAGAGAAAATGTGTGTTGGCAGCTGGCAGCTGCTTTACAAGAGGAGCTGGTATCTCTGATTTCACTTCCTTGTGTGGAACTGCACAGACAGCATGATTCCTGAGCAAAAAAATTCAACTACTGTGATCGGAAGGGCATGTTAATCCACAGTCTTTGCTTTATTGTATGCAAAGTGTGCTACTGCCCTGAGCGTCCTGCATCTCTCTCTCTTCTTGACCATCAGCTTGATCCTTCCTGAAACAACCAGAGAAGCATGCAGACGCTTGCTCCGCCGTGGCTCCCTTCAGTCCCGAGACTGATAGAAAAGGATGTACCCAGACTCCGAGTTCTTGGAGATATCAGACGTCAACCCGTAGAACTCTTCAATAGCTTGTGCATCTATTTTCTGTGAGGCAGAACAGAAACATTAGCACATTCAGCTCTGACAGCCACACTTTAAACTACAACAAACAGTATCCAATGTCGCTAAGGCCGGGACAAAGAGTTCAGCCATATGCTGAGGAGTGTTAGAGCCGCGCTGGGGACACCTTCAACAATAGTCAAAGCTGAACACAACAGCTACCCTTGAGCCAGCACCTCTCATTCCAAGTGTCCGTCGAACTACACGGAACACATTAACTGTCAACTATTTTGGATATGTAAAGATGGGAAGCTCCAGCAGTCTAGCCTAACGTAGAGCCAAGAAAGATGAGAGCACCTGTCAACAAAGGACCAGTCCAGGAGGACACGAGCATTTCTGTTCCTAACAGCCAATGCTGACGGAAGGCCATGTCTCAACGGCTACATTCATACAGCAGACAATCACAAAGCGTGGGGCAGTGGGCACTGTGGGGATGGATCTCACAGCAAAGTAAGGACAAGAGCCAGGCATCAGAATCACTGTGAAGCACAGCAAAGATTAATCCCCACAGCAAAAATGCAAACAGCAAGTACCAAGGGACGGAGGGCAAAGATATGGAGCGCTGTGCTGGCCCAACAGGAGCAGGGGGAGCCTGCTGGGGTGCGAAAACTCACCACATTTCACCTGGCTGGTGGGTACAAGCATACATTTGAGCATGTACACCTTTGCAAAGAAAAGCTCATAATGGGTGTAGTGGTCTGAGTGAGAATGGCCCCCATGAACTCGTATGGTTGAATGCTTGGTCTCTAGCTGGTGGAATGGTTTGGGAAGGGTTAGAAGGTGTGTCCTTGTGGGAGGAGGTGTGTCACTGGGGGTGGGCTTTGCAATTTTAAAAGACTCTCCCCATTCCCAGTGTGCTCTCTCTGCCTCCCTCAGGGGCTCTAACCAACTGAAACCATAAGCTCAATTAAACTCTTTCTTTTATAAGGTGCCTTGGTCGTGATGTTTTATCGCAGCAATAAAACCTAACTAACACAACTGGTTTAAGACGTCCGCATTGTGTTATATAGCTCAATACTTTTTAAGAAAAAGAAAGAAACATTTTTACAAAACAACACAATAGGACGGAAAGCCTTCCTTCTTTATTCTGGGTTGGTAAGGCTGACTGGTCACTCTGCTTGGACAACGGGAAGAAGCAGAGCTCAGAGCAACTCTGCAGCCCTGAACACTGTCTGACACCTACGCCAGCCACACGAGAGTGAAAAGCTATGAAGGGAAAAGTAAAAAGGGAAACGCACAACTCACAGAAGTGAAGAAGCTACTTACTTCTACAATGTCGTCATCAAACAACAACCAAAAATCGTGACTCTTAACTATTGCAATATAATGGCCTCGATTGGGACCACTACAAAAGAAAAGAGAAGGAAAGTTAACTTTTTAAAATTGTCATTCATATTACCTTCTTGTCCTAAATTTCAAAGTTTAAAAAAAAAAAGTGTGTGTGTGTGTGTGTGTGTGTGTGTGTGTGTGTGTGTGTGTGTGTGTGTACACGTTGGTGCACATGAACAGGCCAGAAGAGTACCTCAGATCCCCTGGAGCTGGTGAGAGGCAGTTGTGAGCCTCCTGAGATGGGTGCTGGGGATTAACTCACATCTCTGGAGGAGTGGTGTGCACTCTTAAAGATCTGGGCATGTAGTTCAGTGGTACAGCATTTACTTGGCATGTGTAAGGCTCTGGGTTCAGTCCCCAAAGTACAACACCCCCTGCAAAAAAGGGATCCAAGCCTGTGCATCCACACAGTGTTGGAAAGGAGGGTTGGCGTGGTACTGAACCTGAATCTGGCTGGTTGGACATGATAAATGGACATGAAGGTAAAATCAAAACCTCTGAAGGTAATTCCCAAAGCCACTTTAAATGCTTGTCACGGCCACTGACAGGAAACAGACCTGACTACACTCAGGGACAGTTTATCTTGCAAAATCTATTCAGGCATCATTTCCACACAAAACCAAACAGGCAAAGGAAACCAATAGACTGTCAAGTTCTAGAGGCTGTGACACTGGTCCCTAGATGACTAGGTAAACAGGAATAAAAATGAAGGCATACATTAAAATACGTAAAGGGTTAAAGAAGAGGGATAAAACACCTATCTCAAAAACCAGTTTTAAAACAAACTCATCTTGAAAAAGACGAAGACTGTGAGTGTCCAGCCAGGTGTGGGAGCACACAGACTGTAATTCCAGCACTCAGGAGGCTGAGGCAGGAGGACTGAGATTTCAGGCTACCCTGGGTTGCACAGCAAAAAGACTGTCTAAAAAGTCAGAGAGGGGCTGGAGAGATGGCTCAGCGGTTAAGAGCACTGGCTGCTCTTCCAGGGGCCCGGGTTCAGTTCCCAGCACCCACCTGGTAGCTCACAACCATCTGTAACTTCAGGCCTCCGAAGGCACCAGGCACACATGCAGTTTTTTCAAAACACTCACAGACATTAAAAAAAAAAAATCTCAGGTGTCTTTCCCAGTCCTGCCCAGTGAACACTCCACACACACTCTGTCCTACTACGGCCGTGCCCAGTCACAGTTACCTTCCGCAGTGAACCACGACAGCGACAAGGTCGTACATCCTGTCAGGGTTGGTTGCATCTCCTGAAGTGTTAAACAGACGAAGTTCTAAAGGAAAAACTACCCGGTAAGAAAGCTTGGTGTATCGATGAAGCTGGTCCATATACTTAAATCTCTTCAGGTGTAGAGCCAGAATCATGGGTAGTTTCTTAACTTTCATCCTAAGAGATACAGATGAAGACAGAATTTCAGAAAGCATTCACTGTGAGCTAAAAAAATTAAGTTGGCGCAAAAGGAATTAGGTTTTTGGCCCTGTTGATATCTGACTTTGACACCAGAATACATTCTTAATAAACATGCTTCTGGTACACATCATTCAAAGCACATTTCTCACTTCATGCTTTTTTGCTAATGATTTACTTACTTATTTCCTTTATATTTCTTTTATACATGGAACTGATGTTAAACAAAAGGCAAACAGGAGAGATTTCCTTATGTGAGGACAAAACAGGTCATATGACACCGGAGACATCTGACAATGTGAGCAACTCATCTGGTCCAGGAACTGCTAAGGCCACACAGTGCAGCGCTGGCTGAAGAAGCTTCATGGGAAGGGGAGTGCACCGTGGCAGCCGTCAGAAGCTGACCGCGGCCACCAGAGCCGCTCTCCGCTCTGACCCCGCACAACAGCCTTTTGTCCTCTGTTTTTCCATGCCACAACGACCCACTTCTTGACCTGACTGTGACCTGGGGGACAAGTGGAGCATGGCCACTGGCAAGGACTAGCTGAGCAGCAGCTCCACCAACTCCAGAGCACATCCCAGGGCCAACTGTCTAAGAGGGTCGGTCGGTCCATCACTGACGTCTGCTGCACTGTGAGCGAGCCGCTTTCTGGATCCCAACAAAACCACTGCGTCTGAGACCATGCTCAGCAAAACGCACGCTCCACAGACGACAGGGCTCATCCAGCACTCTCCACAGACAGGGCTCATCCGGCATGCTCCACAGACAGACAGGGCTCAACTCTCTCCCACAACAAAGCCGGACAACACACAGCACAGCCAATGCTTCCAACAGTGAATCATTGGGCTATGGATCTTTGTCTCATCTACCACCACTTTTCCAGGCATCCTGACACACTGTTCAGGGAAGCAGTAGGGTACAGAAAATGCTTTCCAGGAGTTCCATGGATCCCCGAGCACAGATTTTCACACTACAGAAGTAAACAAACCTATTTCTCACTGGCAAAAATGTGTTGTTTTGATTCCAACTCTGATTGGTAAACAGGTGTTTGAGCCTAGTAGTAATGATCTAAACTACTCTATGCCCATTTAGCAGAGTGGTAAGAGTAGGTTTTCCCCTAGAGCCCATGACCTGGTCTCAGGTTCCTGGCCTCACTGACAAGCAGTAGACCTTAATCCTATCAGTTCCTTCCCCTGGAGAACTGTAATTTGTAATTATATGGGCAAAGAGAAGACTCTTCATGGGGGCTGCCTGCGTGCTGAGCAGGGGGACCAGAGACTTAGGAACTCAGTTTCTGTAAGTCATCAGTCACCCATGGAGTCACCCCAGCAAACTCAGTGCTACACCAAGCTAGATGGGGGGATTTCCCTGGTCTGGACCTCAGCTGGATATCAAATGGTTATGTCCCCAAGGAAACCCCCACAACAGTATTAAAGACTGATTCAGTGTTTGCCACAGTAAAAAACCACCAGGTGTGACAATGACCTGTTCTAGAAGGGGGTGAAATCCTCTGGGACTAGAGTTTGGCCTTGAACTGGGAAACATTCTAATATGGTATTTGTCTTCTTCAATGCTATTTCTCCTAAGGCTGCCTCACAATCCTCAGTCAATAATCAAGTCTTTTAAAAGCAAAGCTCTTAACATTGCTGCTGCTGCTGTAGCTGTTATAGCAATGGCGCCCACCACTGCTACTCTTTCTGGGATTACCATTTCATAATTGCTTACTACAGCTAGCACAATGGAGACCCTGGCAACAAAAGTAGCTACCACAGTTAGTTAATCTTTCATTCTACTGGACATGATAAATTGAATTCAGTAGTTATGTACATCTCGATTGGCTTTGAAAATTATAAATTTATAAACTCAAGTTCCAGTTGCTTTTGGGATACTATCTTACAAGGACACCAACGTACAGTATGGCTCGTTAAGGAAGGGAATGGCTCAGTTGCCTTTAGCCTACTGGCTATGGGTGAGATAGGACCTCTGTTGGTCTTTTCTGTATCGAACACACAGATTGCAAGCCCAGTGCCACTTTGAGATCTTTGGCAGCAATTAACTATGCAGCTCACACACGATTGAGCCTGTATGACAATGAGTATTCAGAGATGGGTAATGCCTGGGGAGCACTCACCAACCTAAGACAGAGCACCTGTGTGGCCTGGGCAGGCGTCTCCATGACGGGTAAGGTGACCTGCTGATGTCCCACGCAACCCAAGTCAGAAGCTCATTTTTTTTAATAAAAGGGGGACTGTAGGGCCCTGGCCCCTGTTTTGGGTAACTGCTGCCTTGCTTGCACACCTTGACATTGATGTCCTCCCTATGCTAATTCCCTGCCAGCTTCCACCTTCCTGAATGCTTAAGAGAAGTTCTTTGTCTGTGTATCCTGAATAATGGGTGTTAATAGATTAGAAGCAAGATTGTAAAACATCAGTAGCGAACTTCTGCCCTCCAGGGTCCTCCCATTGTGCTGTAAGCCTGTATTTAAGACCTCCTCCCCCCCCTCAATAAATGACATTCAACATTTAAAATTAAAAAATATATATATGTATATATAATTGAATGAACACTGCGAATGTAATCTATGAATACCACAAATGTGATTAATATCATGAGTGTAATTAATGAATATCATGAGTGTAATTTAAAAAATAAATAAATAAATTTAATAAAAAATAAAAAATAAAAAACCTGCAAAATGGGGCTGGTAAGTTGACTCTGGAAAACGTGCTTGCTGCCAAGCCTGATGATCTGAGTTCAGTCTCTAGTACCTACATGGTAGAGAGAACTAATTCCCCCAGATTGTCCCCTGACCTCCACATATGCACCATGGTATGTACCCCACACACATGCAAAAATAAATAGTGCATTTTTTGAAAATATTGCAAAATGGGTGATTGGTTGGCCAGTGTTCATCTATGAACCTGAATTTATGAACTTCAATTGTCATAGTTATACTTTATTATTCTGTTTATACTCCAATATAATTTTGTAATTTATGATATGCTCAATTACTAAATTAAATAACTGATGATTTTACTTAAAAAAAAAAAAAAAAAAAGCAAAGCTCACATTGATTCTCTTCAATCATTACACATTGGCTTTGACCCCCAGTACTGCCCCATGCCCCAATCTTGGCTTGTTTTTCTTCTTTTTATGAGCAATCCCTTTGGACTAATATATGAGGTCAAAAAAGAGCAGTCTGCATAAGCGAGGGAAGGGGAAGGTGCTGCAGACCGAGGCACCAGCAGGAGGGATGGAGGGTCAGGTGGGGAGAGAGACGGCTACTCACAGGGCTGCCAACCAAAAGATCAGATGTCAGGAACCAACCCTCACTATCAGAGAGGGGACTGCACAGGCTGAAAAGGAGACAAGGCAGCGGAGCCCACGCGTCAGCTGCAATGGGAGCCACCATCAGATTCACCGTTTCCAGTAGGGACAGGTGCAGACGCAGACTTCCGCATGTCCACACATCCTCTGCTCAGTTCAAGAACAGTGACATCTGAACAGCAAAGCCCACATCCACAGTGCTAGCTTTCAAATGTCACCTCCCCTGGATAGGACCACAGCCCTCCACAGAAATGGCTAGTTTCAACTTAAGTGCAAGAAGTTCAACTGAACTCAGCATGTAAGAAGCAATGGGGCAGAGGAGCCACCAGGGACCCCCACAGCATCGACTGAGCTGCAGATAACCGGAACATGAAAACAGAACGGTAATGGACCCACTCAAATAGGAACGTCGGAGTGTACTCAAGCACTACAAATGGCAGTTTAATGAAGAACGAAGTATCTGCAATCTTCACATATCTCTACACCAAGTACGTAAAAACTCCAGCAGGGGAAAGTGCAGCTTACACAGAGAAGTCGATGGCAGGGGCAACAGCAGGGTCGTGTGCAGAGACCCAGCATGGCCAGCCCACCCCAGGAAGCCTGCTCTAGGAGGGGTACAGTGGGTGGCATTTGGAAACTTGGGTCTAAGGAGCACCTCAAATCCCACCCATGTCGTTATCCCCTTGGGTCCCAACTGCTTGACCAGGGTGGTTTATTCTGAACACCTGCTTCCCTTCTGGGAGCCTGGAACTTGGAGCAAGACAGCAGAGAATGCCTACATGACAAGTACACATTAGGAATGTGGGCATGGAGCCCGCAAAGAGCTTCCATGACGTCATTAGAGGGGGAAATGCAGTGTCCTGTGTCACGTCACCGGAACAGGGCCTCTTGGAAGCCTGCCTGGCTTTGCCCTTTGCTCTATTTTTTTTTTTTCCATGACAATCTTAGCTGTGAGCATGACTATATACCAAGTACCGAGTCCTAGAAAGTCACCAAGGACAGGGACACAATATAATGGTGTGACACTTAACAAGACACATATCTGCAGGACTCCTTTCCAAGACATCTAAGGCAAAAGACTGGAGGCAAGAATCACAGATGCAGTATACGGTTCCGGACAGGGCCCTGCTCATCTGGCCCTTCTCGCTGAGCCCTGACTGCTAACACTAACGTTAGGAAAATGGGACTGGAGAGACGGCTCAGCACATGAGAACGCCTGCTACGCAAGCATGAGAACCGGGGTTGGGATCCCCAGACCCATGTGTTTAAAAAAGAACAAAACCCAGAGCCAGGTACGGTGGCGCACACTTTTAATCCAGCACCCAGGAGGCAGAGGCAGGCGGACCTGAGTATGAGATCAGCCTGGGCTACACAGGGAGTTCTAAGGCAGCCAGGACTACACAGTGAGACTCTGCAACACACACACACACACACACACACACACACACACACACACACACACGGTGGGGAAAATGAGCACAAAGACAGGATATCACCTGGGCTTGCTAGCCGTATGGCTAGCCACAAAACAGTGAACTCAGGTTTGGTGACAGATCCTGTCAGAGGGAAAATGAGGAGGAGAGCAATGGAACAGAAAACTCAATGCCCAATGTCCTCCTCTGCCTCTGCACACATATCCACACACGCTAACAGCACACACACACAACTAAGAAGGAGCGTTCAATGTACACTTCTGCAGATCATTTTCAGACAGACAAGGCTACCAACATCTATGGCCAAAGACTCATTAAAATAATTTCAAAAGAGGATGGCAAAATAGTTCGGTGGGAAAAAGTGCTTGTTATACCCTCTTGAACCTAAGTTCAGTCCTAGATGGTGGAAGATTCCTGAACTGAGTCCTGAGTACAGTCTTCTGGTCTCTATCCATGGTGCCATTGCACACGCACGCACGCACGCGCACACACACTCACAATAATAACACAGTCTAACTAAACACTAATTACCGTTTGTGTGCTTCCTGTTTGCTTCGGCACTCTTCACAGTAGTATTTATACTCACTGCACAGAGTTTCTGTGTTACTAAAACCTCTGTGAAAGACGGAAAATAACTTGTGTTAGGGATACCTGAAAAAATTCACTTAATATTCTATGCCAAAAGTAAATATTAAATTGCAAAAGAAATAATTCTACACAAACCTTAAGCAGTGAGTAATTGATGTGTTTTGTTCCACGTCAACAGAAAGGTCTAAAAAATCTTCATCTTTGCTGCTTATCTGTAAATATAGGAGTTATTTCAATTGCCAGGAACCACGGTTTCCAGCTGCCAGATTACATGTATCTACCAACAGACTAAGCAACTCTTCCTCCTTATGCTCAAAAGACAACTACTTGGTCTGGAGTACCTAAAAGGTACCGAACAATGTCCACCTGTCACATCTCCTGTATGGAAAGACATCAAAAGCCCCTGAGCATCTCACTGGCTGAGGCCGGGAAGATGAGATTTCACAGCTTCCCAGAGTGGTGATGTGTGAAGTACACTGTATCACACTCTGGTTCTGAGAAGCACAGGCTGTCACCTAGTGAGGCAGAATTTCACTTCTGAACATGCCCAGTTGCACTGGACTAGATCCTGATGTCAGGAGATACGTCTAGATGGGCTCCCTGGGACATGTGATAATGAACATGGAACACTGTTCCTGATGCAGAATGACAGCCAACATACATGAAACTCGGGGAACATCCACATTTGAGGGAAAAAATGGAAAAAGGCAAGGTGAGGAATGCGACAGAGAGTAAACTTCAGAGAACAGAGGCAAAGCTGCAGCCTGCCCAACCAGCTCCTGTGGATAGCTGGCTCCCCTCCAGCACCCCCACCAGATCCACTGCACACCACCTCACCACAGGACCCGGGGAAGCCATCCTTGTCTCTACTCTAACAGTCAGACTTCCATCTTAATAATCATCTACAACCCTCTACTCACCTTCTCTCCAACAGAACTGGTTCCTAAATGTGTATGATACACCCACCCACCCCCCAAAAAATGTACATTTACACCCCAGAGAGAACCCAGATTTCACCCCGCTAGCTTATTTTGAGAAAGGCCAGGAACATGATAACTTGCTGTGAATATGCACACTGACGGCTTAGGTTTAAGGAAATTCTCTGCAATACACACTGCAGGCCACAGAAGAACTTATTGGTAGGAAAACAGAACCCACCCCTTACAAGTTACCTGAATAACTATTCAAACACTTTGAACAGGGTGGCTGACATCACTCTCTCCTTAAACTGTTTCTTCTCTATCCTCCCAATCTGATACAAACTTGACTTCAAAGGCCTAGCAGAACACTCCACAAGTCTCCCTCCCAGAGGCCTCCAGAGGTCCCAGATCTACCATATGAATCTCACCTATTACTACAATTCAACAAGTAACCATCTTGTTTCATTGAAGACTGAAGTGTGTGTGTGCATACATACATGTCCCGCATACATATGTATTGATGTCTTCTAACAGATCACCGTCTATTATAATAAACATGGCTCCCACCACAGCCGGCCTCTCTCTAGGCACAAAGCATCTTCCAACTCCTGCCAAGTACCTCTTCCCTGACCTGGAGAACATCCACCACTAAGAGTTCCTCAGGCAAGGGAACTGATTCATTTCCTAGTGCAGGTCTATCTGATTCTTGGCAACCAATCTGAAGCGTCATCTTTACCAAGTGTCCACCCAGAGGGTGCTCCCCTCCTTGAGGGCACACAGTACCATTCTATTCCAACAACAGACGCTGTGCACAACTGTGGAGAAGGGGAAATAATAAATACTCAGTCACATGCCACACGAGGTAGTTAACAGCCCACACAGAAGACCGTGGCCCTGTAAGATTATTAGGGATTGAGAAGTTCCCGTCCCCCAGCGACACCATAGCCATTGTAGCCATCTCATCGCTGTGTGCATAAGGCACTGGAGATGACGGCCATCAGGAAGTTAACTGTGCTGCTGGTCACACAGAAGCACGGCACGGTTAGATAGAAGAGATGTCAGTTTCCGTGCTCACCCCACCGTATGTTCTGGCTTCTGACTCCATTTTACATCCCTTTATTGCTCTTCAGCAGGCATCCCTAGAGAAGAACACTGGTGTGGCATACCTCACACTCCTGTGTCAGCCTGTCTTCTGACGCTCTTCAGACTCACATGGAAGGACTGACCGTGTCTAGACTGGGTAAGGCTTAGGTAAGTATACCCCGGAAGGTCCAGTGATGAAGTTATCTAACCATGCTTGGCTCAGAACGGGCTCCTGTGGTTAAGACTCATGACTGTGTTCATGACCCTTACGTTCCCTATAATCTTACCTTATGGAAAGCTTCAATGACATGATTCTAAAGGTCTTTAAAACAAAATCAAGATACTCAAACTGCAGTGAGCACCCTTGTACTACGACAGCACTCACCATCAGACACAGCGACCTAAGCACAGGCAGATGCCTTCAGACTGACAAGTGCCCGTCACACTCATGCCTCGTTTGAGAGGTCCAAGTTCATCTCCCACACCCTTGTTCTCCCAGAAAAACCTCAATGAACACAGCACACTGTTCTCCACACTAAGTGCTTGGATGGACTTACAGTTTCACAAGTAAGACACCTGGTTTCATTAGTTAATGTTCCCTGAAAAATCTCGTGGACCCACGTCGGGTCTGGTGTGCTGTGGTTCTCCTCAGCGTCCACATCACTGTTCCGTACGCGGCCATTCTGCTTTTCCTGTTTCCTCTCTTCTTGTAGAATATCAGCAATTGTGTTGAGAAGATAATTTAAGAACTCATGGGCATCTTGTTGCATGTAGTTGTCAAACAGCTCTAGAAATAAAAACAGGAAAGTGAGTGTATTTGATATTTTATCAGAACCAGAAGTACACATTAATTATTTATACAAGAAAAGAGACAACTTCCACATCTAAAACTTATGACTGAATTAGAGGAAAATAAAGATGAATGAAGGCCTTCACAAAGCAGCACTAACAGATCCCCAAGAGGGGGAAGACAAGAAGCAGCTGGTCGTCATCATCTCTGTTCTTCCACAAATAATTCACCAAAGGCAAACTTGTCAGCAGAAGTTCAGCACCACTCACTAACAAGGCTGAGCCGACACTTAAGAGCCCAGTTTATTAAAGGAAATTACCAGACCACAAATTCTGATTCCCAGAATTCTGGGAAGAGGAAGGCTGAGTAAGGAGACACCAGCCCGCCGTCCAGGGAGCAGCATGTAATGGCACACAGATAAAGCCATGGAAAACATGGTGACATACAGATTAACAAAAATGGGCTGAGTTTAAGTGTAAAAGCTAGTCAGTAGTAAGCCTGAGCTAATGGCCGAGCAGTTTTAATTAATATAAGCCTCTGTGTGTTTACTTAGGTCTGAGCAGCTGCGGACCGGGCGGGACACAGGAAAACTTTCAGCTACAAATGAGTCTGATTCTGTAGGACAGGGTTGAGGCTTTTCGAAACTCCTGCAGGGAAGTGACTACATGCAATCAGGTTTGGATGTGGCATCAAGAATTATCCACTAGGGCCACATGCTCACTAAACTCCACTCTATGCTGGAGCTTCATGAACACCCCCTGCAGCCACGAGCAGCTATGACAGCAACACTGGCAGTGTTAACACTAAGGACTGGGCTTGGCACCTGCTCCTTGGCTCCTGTGAGTGCACAGGAGTTCTGTGCGGTCAACAGGCTCAGGCCTTGCTTTGCATATTGTACAAGGACTAGAGAAAGTAAAGTCTTCCTGTCAGGAAAAACAGAGCCAAAAAAATAAAAATAAAAATCATACCAAATACATCCCCCAGGTACTACACAAAGCAGGCCTACTACCTGAAAAGAACTGTACTGGGGAACTTTATTTTTACATCCTCAATTGTACTAAGAAAGGCCACAACTCTTTCTTTTAAAGCAAAGACAAGGCTGGGAACATAGCTCAAAGGTGGAGCACTTGTCTGCTGTGGGATGTTCTGTATGACAAATATGTTAATAAAACACTGATTGGCCAGTAGCCAGACAGGAAGTATAGGCGGGACTAACAGAGAGGAGAATTGAGGGAACAGGAAGGTGGAGTGAGAGACTGCCTGGAGCCGCGGCCAGGACAAGGAAGATATAAAGTACCGGTAAGCCACGAGCCACGTGGCAAAGTAGAGATTAATAGAAATGGGCTAAATATAAGAGTAAGAGCTAGACAATGATAGGCCTGAGCTAATGGCCAAGCAGTTTAAATAATGTAAGCATCTGTGTGTTTATTTTATACATGCGTTGTGGAACTGCGGGGCTTGGTGGGACCTCTCCAGCAACACTTGTCCATCATGAGACCCTCGGTCAATTCCTAGCACCTCAACGCACATACACAAGTGCACTCGTACACACACAAAGGAAAACAACAATACACATTTGGAAAATAATGTAGGAAATGTCTAAGACAGAAACAACCTAAGTGATGTTTTTAAAGAGCTACAGATGAAGACGGTCATGTATTAGGGATCATTCCCAAAGCCATGGCCTGTACAAAGCATCAGTGTTAAGTGTAGCTGCTGGAGTGAGACTATCCGACGGCACCCCGGTGCTGCTTCAAAATGACGGCTAAAGGCACTGTCCTTCACCTCTGAGCCACAGTCCTCACTTAACTCCAGGGTGCTAAGGCACCCACCTCATGAGGCTGTTAGGAAGATTCTGAGGCTGAGAACAAGGGTCACTGCACTGGCTAGCCCGGTTACTGTCAATGATGATGTTAGGGAACACTAATTACAGACAGACAGCATGAACAAGGGACAGCAAAGGAGTGCACATCTACATATCAATATCCTGAGTGTCCCAGAACAAAAACAAAAACAAAAGCAACTTCTAAGTCTCCTTTGCAAAGGTGGAAGAAAACAGGCAAAGGAGATAAGAGGTGATGCAGACTGAAAATTCAGAAACCCAAACAATTCTTAACAAGTCACTGGGAGACAAAAAGTCAAGCGGCGGAAATCAGGATTCTGTTCATCACTTTGGCAAAATAAAAACATGACTTAGTTGGCATTCTCTAGCACTGGTTGCTGGGGTTGTGGAATGGCACAGCGGGTTCTGAAGAGCAGTGTGGGTGGTTATAAGAGAATGCAGTCTAGCTCTAGAAACCCCCAAGTGAATCCACACCATACAATGGAGCAAGCCCAGGCACAGCCACTCATTTATAACAGCAGAAGTCTAGAAATATTCTAAATGTGTATGAAAAGAATGGGTGGTTTATTTTAATCATGGTACAGCTCTGCTATGGTCATGGGGAAACAGGTCCTACATTTCCCAGACACTCAGTAAAGAAGCTCAGCGTGTAATGGATCCCATTTAGGTGCCATCAAACCTAACCTGAGCTTTCTACTTGGACATGATTAAGTGCACACAGAAAGCTCCGCTAAGATCCAGTTGTTTCTAAGGACTTTATAGTTTTTCTGTAGATCCTTAGACTATATGGTATATTTATTATATACTGAACAATAAAATGCAACTTTTCGTGCAAAAGGGCCCCCTCCCTGTTCCTCATCCCTGCATGCTGCACACCCTTCACATCCGGTTACTTCTTAAGCCCTTCTAATCCCCCCCGCCCTTTTTTAGACATACTCTCATTCTGTAAACTCAGGCTGACCTGGAAGAGCAATCCTCCTGCCTCTGCCTCACAAGTGCTGTGATTCTAGGTGTGAGCCACCACTCCTGGCTCCCGAACACTCCTGTGCCCTGGTCTTCCCATTTCCACCATGACTTGCTAGTTTAAGTCAGCTCCCCTTACTTGGCCCACAAAGTCTCCCTCAATTTTCTACTGAGAATATACAAGTTTGATTTGCAGACCTAAGAATTTCCCAGCCTCTCCTGTACTGCTGGCTAAATTCACACGAAGCCTGTCTGGATCATTCCTGAACTGCTTCCGCACACTTACACCTGTTCTGCAATGTCACTCTCAAACCAACACAGTAACGATGAACTGGAGGCACCCTTCACTTCCTCCCTGCTGGATTCCAGCCCCTGAAACCTCCAACCATAGGTTTTTGTTTGTTTTGTCTTGGTTTTTCCAGACAAGGTCTTTGTGTAGGCCTGGCTCTCCTGGAACTCACTCTGTAGACCAAATGGCCTCAAACTCACAGAGATCCACCTGCCTGTGCCTCCCAAGTGCTGGGATTAAAGGCGTGCGCCACCATGCCTGGCCTCCTGTTTAAGAGTCCAAACCCCACAAGTCCCCAGGCTGCCACATGTCTGAGCCCAGATGGACTTCACACCAACTTGACCTTTATCTATACTTACAAGCTGGGATCTGCCCATCAAGGACAGCAGATCCAAAGCATTGTGGTCCATTTTCTACTCCTGTCTAGCAAGGGCACTGCAGCCTGCCCCAGCAGAGAGTGTGGCTGCTGTACACTCTACAAACCTTCCCAGCATGCACAGCCTGAGGCCAGTGAGTCACACCAGCGCTCAGGACAGGTCCAACCTGGCAAGCTCTCAGTGACGCTGAGCTAATGAGAGTCAATCATCTTTAACCTGAGGAGTTAACTGAGGAGTCTCAGTGCAGGCAAACCCTCCGTCCCTGAAAGCACCGCCCTGTCCTCTCCTGATGCACTATTTCCTAAAGCTGGGCTCCCTTCACTGTCCACCCTCCCTGCTGCTTCTAGGAGCTGCGTCTCATCTACCTTTGACACTTTCCAGCTTGCAGCGACCATCCTAACTTACTACTCTAAAGGAAAACGTCAAGATCTACGCATGTGGAGACCCATGATGCCTTTACTGACACTATATGCCAACTTCTCCCAACCCACTGACGGCCTGGTTCATAGACCACCCCAACAGCCACAGTAACTTCAATAGCTCAGTGTCTATAGGTCACTTCCTTGGGTAAAACTGGTTTTCTTTAAAACAAAACAAAAAAACTTTTCATTTGCTCACTAGTTTAAGAAGCAGAAAACTGATCAAAGGACTTAGGGATCTAAAGCGGCCTGTGAGTGTCACATGTGACCCTGGCGCTCGAGAGGCTGAAG
>CABHPR010149429.1:9061-26798 GCA_902168415.1 Peromyscus melanophrys | reverse complement strand
TGTGTGTGTGTGTGTGTGTGTGTGTGTGTGTGTGTGTGTGTGTGTGTACTTGCATGCACAGGCACAGGTGCACCTTACCTGATGACAGATATTGATAGAATAAAATACAGGCAGACATGTTATCTCTTGCTTTCTCTATCTCACAAGAAACCTTGGATTTCCCCAGCTGGGTAACGGCATTTATCGGGAGGGGTCACTCCTATGACATCAGTTTGGCATAAGGAAGATGTTAAGAATTCAAAGATCTAAAAATAAACCTTCAACAGATAAGCTTCTAATGGAGTGCTGAAGGAGTGAGACAATTATGTAGAGCAATCACCCTGAGCATTTGTAATTAACAATCAAATTACTTCCCACAAGTGTCCAACAAGAGAACTTTTGTTGAACATTTCTATACGTGCCAAACTACCCCAAAGTAATTGAGGAAATCAGTGAACTGTGGTGTGTGTCGTGTTTCTGAAACACCATGGCCAGTTTGGCGTTCAGTGAGCTTCTGTCTGCCTGAGTAAGCCCAGCTCAGATCCCTATGATAGGAATTGACAGCAGATATCTAATCACACAAAGTACATTATTTACATTTTTGATACATTGCATTACATTACATTCTGCCCTGTCTTGTCCCATCACCAGGAGACAGAATGTTGGGCAACCTCAGGTGACATGATGACAGGTCTCTCCTGGGAATGCACGTGCACATAACACAAACCTTTAAAATCAGAAGGTAGATATAAAAAAAATGCTTTAGATTTGGGCCCTAAAAAGATCCTAGAAGCCCTCCAGTGGTAACATTTAGCACCTCATTAAAGCCACAGTTTTTGGTGATAACAGTCATAGGACCCTATACAAAGAGGCCTATGTTTGTGGAATATATACTCTAGAAGCAGCTTGTAAGCAATTTCAAATGTGCTACTATGGTTAAAATGGACCACAAAAGGCACATTGTGCTAAAACACAGAACAAAAATATACTTAAAATCAAATTAGACTTCTTGAAAGAAATCTGTATGTCTCTGTCTGTCTGTCTGTCTGTCTGTCTGTCTGTCTCTCTGAGTGTCTTAGACAGACAGAGAGAAAGAGAGAGAGAGAGAGAGAGATTGGTTGCCCTCATTGCTGAAATCTAGTTGGCAGGACAATAATTTGTCCTTGCTCTAGAGACTGGCAGGTGTCACTTTGGCCAGTGTGGGATGTGAGTGACAGATATTTCACCATGGAAAAAATGAGAATGCAGAAATTCAAGAGTCCCTCTGGGATTTTCCTGGTCATTGGTGGGCAGCGCCAGGGCAGGGCAGGCTGCTATGCTGAGGCAAGACCTCTTGTTGTGACTGCTCTGGGCAGCTGCTAATTCTGAGCATTTTAAATAATATTTCTATTAACAAGGGTGTGCTTCTACTTTGATGGAAGCATGCAGAAAGCTGCTCTCTAGGCTGTCTGCTGGGCACTAAACTGCTCTAATTGCTTCCCTGTGCTTTATTCAGAAATCTCGTAAATGCTGACTTCAGTGGGAAATTGCTCACAGGTTTATCAGTTTTGAGCCTTCAGACATTTGTGCACATTAATATAAGCTAGAAGTTTACTTTCCCCTAACTATTATTGCTGGACTGTTATTTCTTATTTAGAAAAATTTCAGAATATATCTGCAGAGATAATAGAGACTAATAGAAAACGGAATGCAAACAGAGCCAAAAAGAAGATCGTTTCTAGTTTGCATTCGTACATAATTGGGAACTTATGTTCTCTTGGCTCTCATCTAATTTTAATATGGCTTAAAGAGGAAAGAAACACGGAAATGTAATTTTAAAAGAAAAAAAGCTATAAAGTCACCAATATATTTAAGCTGTATACTTTTTAGATTTGTCTTCCTTTGTGGTATTTTAGAAAGAGAAGATATATATATATATATCCAGACACACTAAAAGGTTATATAAAATTGTTAAGATCAGAAAAATCTAAGACTATTTCACATGCACGTGTGTGTGCACGTACACACACACACACACACACACACACACACACACACACACACACACTCCATAATTTGTATATGTGCTTAAAATAGAAAAATCAAATACTACTTTTTTGTAAATTTTCTTTCAATATTATTATTGCATTTATTTTGCAATGTTTTTTATTGTTGATGGTTGCAAAGAACATTATACTTCTTATTTCAAATCTGAATCAACCTTAACTTTTCAATATTGCAAGGAAAATACTAAAATTGTACTTACCATTACTAAACAAAGATATTCCCTTATCCATTAAGCCTGCAAATGTCATGGAAGTTCATTCAAACTGAACTGACCTGAACAGGCCAAGTTTTATTTTTAAATCAGAAATCTCTAGTGTGACTGTTTAAAAGGGTGATTATATACAATGATATACAAGCAATATAAATACTCAGCTTCAGTTACAAGGATACTTATATACCTTCATTTTCCAATAATTTCCTCCAGACCACTGCCAAAATATTACCTTGCAAAATTTAAATGAAAACCATATGTTGATTTGGGAAAACATGAAAAATCAAGGCACATTTCAGCATTCATTGAAAGAGTTAACATGGAAGCCTTTTCCACAGAGGAAGAAGATAGGTTGATACAGATTGATATTAGAATATTTTGCTTAACATCCTTTGCCAAATGTCGTTTCAATTTTTAAATAATCACTTATGTGAAATAAATTGGAACATGCAATTTCAGTTCATGCAAGCAGCAGGATTTGAAATTCGCATTTGAGTGTAAATTTAAAATGAGGAATAAGATATTTTTCCCAAATTAGAATAAAAATTTCTCCATTGAATCTGATAACATTCTGAAAAACACACAGTCACAATTACTTCTTTTCACCCTACTTAGTAATGCAAAGATAAATTGTTCTCCTTTGGAAATCAAATATTTTCCTAACTGCTATGTTTCTTTAATTAAACTGTATTCTTTATAGTGATCAAATATAATTAGCAGTAACAAGTATTTAATGAAAACAAACTGCTACTCCCAAGCCTTTGCTACACGCTTTGTTCAAATCCCACAGACACTCTGAGGATTGCTTTATCTCCATCACCAAAACAAAAGCCTGCTCTCCTGGCACTGTCCACCTCTACTTGCCAGGAGCATTTAAAACAATAAAAACAATTATGAAAACTTCTGTGGTCCTAAAGACTCCAGTTCACATTCAATATTCTCTCCTCAGATTCCAAAGATGCTTCCAACTTAGCTGTTCAAATAGCATATGGATTTGTTCCTCAAAAACTCTAGTTGATATCAAGGAATAGAGTATTACCCTGGTATCTATGGTTATTAGTAAGTGACCTAAGTAAGAGGAAAAGTACCCATGTTGGATGCATTGACAGCCAGGTGATACAACGGGACTTCTGTAATTAATTGTGAGTGAATGGGGGGGGGGGGGTTTGCAGCCTCGTAAAAATTTTCCCACATGGCTGAACCCTCGGTCAGGAGACGTTAGGCAACATTAACTGCCAGCACATTTCTGCAAGGCTCTGGAGGAACAGCTGGGCACTGGGGCTCCCATCCTGAGAACCTGGGGACAAAAGACATCAGCGTCTATCTTTCATCTTAGCTGAGATTTGGAGTGGGTTCAGACCACAGAGGCTCCTTAATTCTCACTAATTCATTTGCTTTCTTGATTCACTTGGCTTGGGATAACCTGAGAATGATAATGAACCTGCAAGGGGAGCTCTCAGTCCCCTGCCTTTGAATGTGCTTGGCATGGATCGAGGGCTTTCTGTGAATCTTGCGAAAGGAAAAGAATCTTATTAGCACTGATTGCTAGTCATGAGCGTTCTTGAAACTGCTCTCGTGCTTTAACTCTTGCTTGATTTCCTCAAAGAGGAACAGTGAGTATTAAAAGGGGAGGTGACCGGAGGCAACTATTCATATTCTTAGTTAAGATGTAATTTAAAAATTTTTTTTTTTTTTTTTTAACGTGCCTGTCCCTGGAAGCTTGGGTAAGAGTTTATGGTGTTATTTAAACCAAATCCAAATACCCAGCTTACACTCAGTGTCAGAAAAACAATCTGAGTGTTTCTCAATGATTTTTTGCAACTGACGCGAATGTCTTTGTTTATTTAGTATAGATAAACACAACTAGTACCAGACTGGGTTGCCAGCAGGTGCTTTTCAAGTACAGCTGTTTTTTTTTTTTTTTTTTTTTTTTTTTGCTTTGTTTTTCTTAGGTCGTTTTCAAACTTAACTTATCCAACAATTGTCAAATACACCAATATTTTCTGTGGTTTGGGATTCTTTTGAGTGGGCATTGTTGCTTTTACAATTAGTATGTTGTGGACCTCTAAGTTCTGCCTAGGTAAGAATGTTTGCTTGAAATAAAACAGTCAATAAATGAACTGGACCAAGTGGCATGCTTTAGTGAAGCAATAAAAAGGGCGATTGGTGTCTATGAGTGTAACCAAAAGTGGTCATTCTTTGGATTTTGAGGTAGTAAACTACCAACCAAATGAGCTCCTTGTTCAATTGTGATTGTGCTGTGGCATATCCAATCACACATATCCTCTGACACACTAACTAACTGGACATGTAAGAAGCAGGTAGAATTAAACAGAAGCTCCTGGGGGTAAAGAGAACTTGTCTAGAGAATTAGAAAGGGCCCTTGCTGGCAGAGCAAAGGCCTAACATGTTCAGTTATGTTGCAAAAGGAGTATAATCTCTTCTGTCATGTGCTTTTCACCAGTCTGGGGACACTCTTGGCAAAATTTAAAATGTCCTCTGAAATTAGAGAGACAAGCACAACCCATGACATCTGCATGTGATGTTCACAAATCTACTACTAGGTAGTAGGCCCACATCACAAATCAGAAGCTGCTACCAAGTTTCAAGAAAGTGGACTACCAAAATATTAGAGCAGAGAACAACCTTCAGGCTCTAAACTTCCAGTAATTTTAAAGATGACAAATTGAAGGACCATGCTATTGAGGAGATTTGTCCAAGATCCAAGCGCTGTTCAGTGACAGAACAAAAATATTCACATCCCAAGTTCAGTGCTGTCTTCTGCAGTGCAAACGGAGTGCTCCAATCTTCATACAAACTGTTTTGAGTTTATGTTGAACATGCTCAAGGTCTAATACTAACAGAAGACTCCAAGAAGTAATCTCCCCTTCTGAGCCACAGCACTGTGCCTCAGCATTCTTCCTGTGGCATGACTTCTTACTGTTCTTTCAATTTTGATTCTTTCCAAGGGTGCACTTTTATTTCTTGCCAGCCGGAGAAAGTCTTCACTTACTAAGTAACGACATTGGGGATCCCATTTTTCACTTATTTCCTTTCTCCATGAGCCCCTGTTTCTCCTCCCTTCTCCCAGCCTTGGAGTTGACCTTGCAACTGAAAATACAGGCTGAATACTCACAAGAATTATAATTTATTTACTGTTTACTCTTGATTATATGACATTGCATGTTAGGTGCAACTCTGTGACATCTCTGGTTAGAAAACTGTGAAACTTTATGTATGTAATGCATGTAAGTGTTTTTGTCAAAGAGAAATGGTCATTTTAAATGCTGTATCATAGCAAATCAAAGTGTATATGGCAACTGGGAAAGCTGAACTTACATCCCCAGACCTCATGTTTACTATGTCCTAAATTAAGTCTTGTGTGTCTCTTTTATGACGTCTGTGGCTTGTAAAGCCTTGCCCGAGTATCTGGTGTACGAGACTCTCAATAAATATCAGCTGTCACTGGTGTCACTGTCATCAGTTAGTGGCACTGTCAGTCCTTGTGCTACAAATGGTAAAGGAAAAGATGGGTGCACGTGACGCTGAAGTAACTATGGAGGACTGAGTGGTGACTGTCATAGAGAGGAAGAGGAAAGTAGAGGAAAACGCTTACTGGAGCCTTTCCCATTTGAGAAACTGTAGGTCCTGATCTTGTTGTACCCTCAAAATGTGACTTCTAGAAGTAGGTTTTGGTGAAGCAGCTTTTAAATTACTCATTTATTTCTCTCTGTGTGATTGCCTGTGGGTGGGTGCACACGTGTGTTGGCAGATGTGTGGAGGTCACAGGACGACTTGCAGGAGTCAGTCCTCTCATTCCACTATGGGAGTCCTAGGGTAGACCTCAGATTTTCATATGTGCGGGCAATATCAATTGTTGAGAGATCTTGTTGGCCATGCATTGATTGCGGATTTTTGCCAGGTGAGGGTAAAAGAGCTACTCAGGCAATCTCAATGGCTAAAACACTAGGAATATGGCTATCAACCCTTAGGGGAACCTATGAAACCAGTTTGAGTTGAGAAGACCAAGAATGACCCAAACTATGACTCAGGGTCTCTGTTAGACCCTGAAGAAAGTCTATTGTAGAAGCTCAAAACAGCCAACTCACCCAGCAATTTAAAAGAGAGAGAGAGAGAGAGAGAGAGAGAGAGAGAGAGAGAGAGAGAGAAACATAGATGGAACTAGAGTAGACGTGGGTCAGATATCAGCAGGCAGTTACAGAAATTCTCCCAGAAAGTGTGTACATGACCCTTTCTGAGGCAGCTGACAGGACTTCCCAGCTGAACCCAAGCAGCTGCCGTGGTCTTTGTGAAAGTCCCAATTACTCTATCTTTTAAAATGCACAACTGTAGTAACAGTGGGACCATCCATCCAGTAAAATTAGTCAGACAGGAGAAGTTATGATCAAACCTGAGCCACTGAACAGACAGTTTAGAATGCTATTCAGCACAAGTTCAGGAATGTCACTTACTGAGGTCCCAGGGTTTTCATTTGAATCTTCCATAATGTATACAATAGGTATTAATATCCTTATTTTGCAATGAACCTGTGATTAAAAACTTGAAAAGTATATTCAACACATTGACTGATAACTAAAATAAACAAATAGGATTAGAACAGATATCAAAGCTCTCTCTATTCTTTCTCAATGCTCAAAATTAAAGCTATAAGGATGTACAAATTCTCCAAGGGGTCTCAAACATATATAAAATGTATTCAAAAAGAAAAGTAAGTGTTTAATGCTGCCATGACATCATAAATTACAAGTGATAACACCTTGTTGGACTTGATAATAAGAAAGGTATTGGTAACCTTGGGTAACATGATGAGGACCCAAGCTGCAAGCAGGAGGAGGAAGAGAGGGACAAGTGGCTGGAACTGAGAACTTTTCTTAGAAGGAAATTGACATTAAGAGGACTATGGTGAGTGGCATCTACTAGTCACGTTGCTGGTGTCTAGGGAGATTAAAATATTCCTGGGCAGTGAGGATAGAGACTCCAGAAGTCAATATACATAGAAAAGAAACAATAATTTAAGGGCACTTTGATGTAGACTGGACAGAAAATGATAGCTAAAAGTATATAGTTTTGTGGGGATTTTTGTTTGTTTTGTGTTGCTTTTTTTGTATGGTGGCGACAATTATACAAGTATAGAAGTACATGGAAGTCATCAGAATGTGACAGGAAGTAGCACCTCTACTTAATAATGTGATTGTTAATCATGTCAACATGGTTGGATTTGGAAGCACCTAGAGTTCAGTAAATTGCGTATCTAGGTGTGTCTGTGAGGGAATGTTCAGAGAGGGTTAACTAAAAGGAGATGACTAACAGAATGTGGGTGGTACTATCTCATACACTACAAGCCTAGATGGACTAAAAAGAGGGTGAGGACAAAGTCTGCCTCTTGGTCACCTGAGGTGGTAGCCATTGCTGCACTTCCTCCAGGTCCAGACTCAGTTACCCCAAAGGTTATGAATTGAAGCCTGTGAAACCATGAACCAATACAATTCTTCTCTCCTCTAAGTTGTTTTTCCTCAGACATTTTGTCACACAGCAAAGAATGGAACACAGAAGGATACCTTTGATCTGTTAAGTAGCAGACAAAAGATTTTGTTGTATACAAGATGTTGGTGAAGTAACATCTTAGGGGTCTTCAGAGCTAAAGTGAGTGAGTGAGTGAATGAATGAGTGAATTAATGACACAGGAAAAACTATGATGATAGATATTCATTATGTAGTGCCAGAAGGCAAGGCTACAAAATCTCATTGTTAGGCAAATTTGGATGCTGAACAACCCAATGTGTGCTGAAAGTTGATGAGTCAGTGCTGTTGTAGCTAACCTTCCTTGGCTTTCATAGTCCCCCCAATAAGTGAGTCTCACCACAGCCTCTAGAGGATACAGGCATTCCGATTATGTAATCAACACTGATTCAGCTTTGATGAGATGTGCTTTAATATTTTACAATGAAACAAAGTCAGTTACGAACACTGAAAATGCCTTCTCCTTCCACCATCTGCATCCCAAATGACTGGTGCATCATCCCTACAAAGGGAATGTAGCTGATTTTATCTCCTTGCCTAAACTTCTTTGCTAAAACCAAAACCTGCCAGTAAATCTGAGAGTATTGAGGAGAAAATGAATTTTTAGAACTTACAGTGTCCCCCTAGAATTTCTGCCTGCATGTATCCTGCATGCCAGAAGAGGGCACCAGATCTCATTATAGATGATTGTGAGCCACCATGTGGTTGCTGGGAATTGAACTCGGGACTGCTGGAAGAGCAGCCAGTGTTCTTAACCTCTGAGCTATCTCTCTAGCCCAAGCCCCTAGAAATTTCAACAGGAATGAGTAGCAGATTTGATAATTCATTTTCGAGTCAGTCAAATATAAATAAACTATAAGTTTGGGACTTGAAAAAACGCTATGGATGGGTAGAACATCTGTATCTCCCATTTTCAAAAATGTATACAAATCAACTTCTGTTTATTGATTGTGGACTATCTAACAACTTGGTCAACATTTAAAGTATGTACTTGAACATGATAAGAATTAAAAAAAGACCCTTGTCAGTCTACAAATTAAGTGCTTCAGAAATACAAGCTCAATTTTAAGGAAAAGCAAAATCTTTTTCCATAGGATCATTTATTCAATATAAAATAGGTTTCATAAGATTTTGTTATCTGAAATTTTTAAAATGTCTGTGAACTCAGAAGTTTTCATAAACATTTCTTCAGAGGCCCATGTTGATTTAGGAAGTGTCCACATGACAGTAAAACAACAAATCAATCCAGTGGAAAAAAGATCAATTGATTCAATAAAAACATCAAACAGGCTGTTTGCCGTGACGAAGATCAAACTACTGTTTGACAGAACTTTTACTTTTTAATCAATGCTATTGATGTCTGTAAACACTCTCTTCATCTTACTAGCCCATGTTCATCATACAGAAGAGGACAGAGTTAATAACGGATAAGTCATTTCTGCAAGAAAGCACACCATAACCAACCTCTTCAGGCCCAAATTTTAACTTCATTTTTCACCTCTCCCCCTAACTAACTTCTTCCTTATCCATGTCTTTCTGGAAGACCTTCTTTAGCCAAATGATGTCATCCACCACACAACACACTCTACTTGAGACAGTTGCCAACCTACTGACTGGCCTTTCATGCGTTTACTCTTAGAAAGGTAGATTGCAGCCTTATTTCTTTGTGTGCATCCTTCATGTTTCTTGACTGATGCCTCTTGAGTGTATAAAATGTCCATCATTATTTAACTGCTAACTGTTTTTAGAGAGACATGTTGTTTTAAGCTCATTATTTCTTCTAACTGGAGAATCTGTGGAGTTCCTTTATCACTCAGCAGCCAGCAGGGTACGTGTGTACAGATGAATGGTTGGGTTTGTTCTTCATATGCTCTTTTTTTCCATCTTGGCCCTAGACTTGTAGCTTGTAATGAAGAGCAAATGCATGTTTGTGTGCCTTAAAAACGTACAATGAAAACTGAAAAGAAAGAAAAAAAACAGAGAAAGAAAATGCTAAACACTATGTTCATAAGTAAGATGTTCTGTAACTAAGGACTTCCCCAGTCTACCTAAGAGTTCAGGAATTACTATGACTCTCCTGCAATTAGCTTACACAAAACTTTCTTTTAGTTGAACATGGTGGACTGGGTAGCTAGCTACCTTTCAGGAACTGTTATATAAGCTTCACTTTAACAAATTTCAAAGTAAATCTAAGATGAATGATGAAAGCACCAAAAGGCTGATTGTGGGCAACACTGTGCAAGCACATCCACAGGACTCCAGGTTACAGTCAGAGAGATGGATGCCCATCTCCTGTCTCTGTAACTCCTTATTTAACAATCCAAGTTAACAGGTATGGGTGCTCCTCAGTTTCACAAAACCATTTTCAGAATTTTAAAGAATGAATGGTATTTGGAGATCTTAAAAATGTAACATTTATCATTTATACAACTCAGGGAGACTTGGGGACCCGAGACAATAATGGGGAGTGTATCTGTAAATAATTTCCAGGCAAGCACAGTAAAGCTTTCTTACTCACTGGCTTGGCTTTTTACTTTAATATAGGCCAAAGCAAATATATGTATAACTCCACCATGATCATACCTGTGCTTGTGTATCAGGCACAGTTATTGTTTTCCTTGAAGGGAAGAGAAACTGAAAAGGATTAGTTACCTCAGCTGTAAATATCTATGTCACAGAAACACAGCTGGAAAGTCACACTTTCCTCCCCCTTCTATAGTCTTTCCCATGGTTAAAATCAGCATGACTCTACTGAGGTCTAAAAGACAAAGACATATTGTCACTGAGTCCTGCCATGCCAGCACTCAAGTGTGCCATCTGCACTGGGCTACAGTCACCTGGATCTTCAGGCTTTACTGGCAATCCCGAATGTCATCTCAGAGTGTTAAAGCCATTGTTATCATGAAAAACACTAATCCTTCCCTTATGATTTGGGTAGGGATATTAAGAAAGCTAACTGCCCAAATGTGGGGATGTTTCATTACACTGTAGGCCACAAAATGTTTAAATATCAGAAAGGACAATCAGAAAATAACTATTTTTAAGCTCCCAGCAGGAGTACAAGCTGCTGCTACTAATGGGTACAGAACAGAAAGGTGGGAGCTGCTCTAATAGTTCAGATTTTCTCACAATACATCATCCTATTTTAAACATGGATCAGTGGAAAATGCCCTTCCCTTGAAGATATTTCTGTGCTGCTTTATACGCAAATTTTTTGAGGTTTCTATTTATTCCCTGGCCAATTCTTTTCAAGTTTAAAAGCAAGAATTGCCCCAATTTTCTATGATACTATAAAAGAGCAAGCTGTTGTAGCTCAACTATTCCTTGACGTTTTTATATGAAATTAAAAGGGAACAAACCAACTAAAGGTGTGTGTGTGTAAGTGTGTGTGTGTGTGTGTGTGTGTGTGTGTGTGTGTGTGTGTGTGCGCGTATGTGTGTGTATGTGTGTGTGCTCATGTACTGTGTGGACCTGTGAGGGCACATGCGGAGCCCAGAGGTCAATGGAGTATATTTTTTCTCTATCACTTTCCACTTTGTTTTTTGTTTTGTTTGTTTGTCTGTTTGTTTGTTTGTTTGTTTTGAGATGGGATCTCTCACTGAACTTGGTACTGAGTGAGCCAACTAGACTGGCTGACCAGCAAATTCCCTGGGATCCCTCTTTTTCCACCTACCAGCCCTAGCATTACAGAAGTGCAAGGGTACAGCCAATTTTTTAAATTAGTGCTGGGATTTCAACTCAGATCCCCATGCTTGCACACCAAGCATTTTGACCAAAATCATTTTCTCAATCTCCAGATTTTAATTGTAGAAAAAAAAACAGTGATGAATATTTTATTTAGGTGCCACACAAAGTCATAAACAGTTGAAGATGTGTTGAAAAAATCATATAGATACATGTATATGAATTACTAGGATAATATATACCTTCTTTTTATTAAAATTTTCATTGCAATGTCTGTAGACTCAAATTTACACACATTTCTAAGAAATCTCACAGAATCCTTTTGCTCTTTGTGCTCTGTCCAATTGTCTCCAAAAGCAACATTTTGCACATCTTTAGTCTACAGGTTCGGAGTTGGCAGTGATACAATCTGCTCATCTCATTCAGCTGTCCCATTTTACTTAGACTCACTGTGTGCCATTTTGAGCTTTAATTTTTTTAATGTTCCAGTCTTCAAAACCATGACCATTAACCCTTGTCATGGGTGGGTGCTATTTGGTGTGTGACCAGGAGCTGTCTTGGTGGTTTAGTAAATTAGCCAGCTAGTAAGCCAGTAAACTAGTTCTTCTAATTACACTTCTGTTCAAGAACTATCTATCCAGGAGAGTGACAGCAGCACAGTGTAAGGTCTAGACAGATGTCAAACAAGAAAACATAAGTGGCTACAAGCATCATGGCTTATTTCCCCTGCAAGAAAACAGGGCACTTTGAACAACACTGGATATAATATGAGACAGATCTTTAGCTCACCCCTCTGTGCATCAAAGGGTTGGGTTTTGTTGTGGTTTTTATTGAGTGCCCCCTGGGTATAGAGCTTTATAAGAGTAGAGGGAAACAGCTTTGTGAGTAGAGACAGATGAAGAGGACCCAACGTCTTGAATCCTTGCTTGAATCTTGTCAGAGACTTCTGGAATACAATCCTTTGAATGGCTACTTTCTGTTTTTCTCTTTCCTTTATTTACTATCTGTGCAGGGGACATGGTAAGATGTGCTGAAACAAAAGCTATCACTACCAGGAAATGGAAAGAAAAAGTATTCGCTTTCAGTTTTTCCTTTTCTTTTAGGATGATATTCTGTCATTAGACATAACACAGTATAATCCAATACTTCATTTACCTCAAAATCGGGTGCTATGCTTAGACCTCTGTATGTACATCCTAGTTTAACTAAACATCATACCTCAAAGGAATCTAAGGGTTAGGGACTATTCCCAGTTTTATACATAAAAAAACTGAGGCTTACATTTTTTAATTTTATCTGAAGTTATAGAATAAGAAATAGACTAGTCCAGGTCTGTAATTACATATATTTTTAACATAGCATCTATGTTTTGTTATGTTATAATTTCTTGTTTTCTCTCTTTAATTCTTTGCTTTAGTGCACTGGTTTTTATATACTGAATCCAAAGAAAATGAAAAATGACTTTTAAGATCTGAAGTCTTTTCATAGCCAGACTTGAAGATGTCCCTATGTTATGTTACACAGGAATCTTAGAGAATAAATTACATTTCCCAAATCACCACTGTCCACACCCAACCACAACAACAAGGCTAGGAGAAAAGACAAGACAAACACCACCAAAAGGTTTATGAAATGAAGTTTCTCATGAGTAACTCGGAGCCCACCATTTGGAAGCCAAGTCCTGGAATGAGGTTTTAAAAAAATGATGTGTTGGATGGCTGGCAAGTCATTTGCAGCTCAGTGCAGAACACTTGACAACCAGCAGCAAAAGTGAAGTAGAGTTTTTACCAGGAAAGACCAGAGGGGAACTGAGCAGTAGGCACATTCCACATCCTACACTTTAATCCAGGAGCTCTGAATTTATGAGTCCTCAAAGGCCTTTTCAAAAGCTGGAGGAAGAATCTAGGCTGGTAGTCTTCAGAGGACACTGTGCAGAGAACAAAGCCCTGATGACATCAAATCAAGGGATATCCTCCCTCCAAAGAACTGGTAATAAATCTCAGGAGAGACACCCACCGCACCACATGGATCTCAGCACACTCATAAAAACATCTTCATTCCTGAGGCCATCAAAATTCCTGCTTAAAGAGCCTTCATTATAAAAGAAGGAAAGTACACTTCTGTCAGACTCCGGGACCGGCTGCCTGCAGCCTTCAGCCGTGAGAGGAAGGAGTCCACACAGCATGGGATGTTTGATGAGTAACTCAGCAGCAAATGGAACCTCGTGGTCAGAGCCTGCTGGTGTGCACGCCCCATCGTACAGAGAGACAGATGGAGGTGAGGAGCCAGGGACGGCTTCCAGTGCAGATGGGGTGCCAGGAAGGTGGCTTGTTAATAACACCGCTGCTCCCAGCAACTTCTTGTCAGCAGTCAACGTTTCAGGATCATGGACTTGTGGCTTCTTGAAAATTGCTGTAGGACTGACATAATTCCTAGTGTAATTCCTGGTGTAGTTCCAATAACAAGAGGAGAAAATCTCACAGCACTCCAAAGGGCTAGGCGAAGGCCAATACTGTGCAGTGACTGACATTTGATGAAACTTTACATCTGGTCTGCCAGTATTCACACTGTTCCAAGAATCAAAGTCTAAGGGTTGATGTTCAGGTTAACCTTTTCTCTTTTTTCTTTTATTTTCAGTAAAAATCAAGTAATCAAAAACTCACCTTCTCCTGGGGATCATTTCTTTAACATTTTTTAATGGATGCTGTGAGATGATTTTGGATATGGGAACAACCAAACTTACTGTTAGGAGGTTTTTTGTTTTTTGTTTTTTGTTTTTGTTTTTTTTGTTTTTTTTTTGTTTTTTTCAAATTATCAGTCTGGAGTAATGACATTTTTATACAAGGCTAGGAGATTTTTAGTAAAGTAATATTAATGCAAAGTCACAAAGACAGAGATGAACATTTAGAACTTGATATAATTACACATTAGCTTCCCCCTCCCCCAACAGAATGGTTATGCTTCTACAAATGGATGGCACTCTTTACTTTTCAAAAATGAAAGTTGAAATGAATGCTCTATGTGTCTTCCTCACATAAGCCATAATGAGTAGAAGTCTCACAAAAAAAATTCTTACCGAGCAGTTTCAGAATTTACAGTGAGCCTGACAGAAGAAATCAACTGTTCAACTATCCTGCTGGTCTTACAAAATAAGCAAAGCTTAAAGCTTCTAGAATTGTTGAACACGGAGCTTCATTTGGTGAAGAATGGGCTGCTGGTGCCTGTGTATCACAACTTTATCTTTTACTGCCCTCCAATTCCTTCATTCTGCTATTACAAACTCTAACACATGGACAGTGTTATGAAAATATAAAGTAAAGCTTTCTTTCCATTCTTCAGGCACAGGAAATATCAGCTTTGCCATGCTTGTGACTACGCAAAACCACCAAGATTCCTTATAAATTTGCTGGAGAGGGTACCCTACAACATGGGCATATGAATTCACTGCTCTAACGGAATGAGTCAGCCATTTGAAAACAATATTTTCATATTTTAATTGAGCGTAATTCCATGCTGATAATGTACGGATGAGACAAAAACAAAGATGGTGCACATGGGCTAAATCTAGATATCACCAAGGAAAATTTTGCCAGTTGAACTGGAGAGTTGAACGTGAACTAATTTGTGAAATAAAATTAAAAACCACCCAATGCATGATTGGATTTTTCCTTCTTCAAAACTGACTTATCTCAAAGAGTCTAGTTCTAGTAGGCCCAGTAAATACGGCTCGGCTAAAGCGAGCCATATAAACATATAAACACTTCCCTTACCTTATTTGATTTCTGTGAAAGAAATATCTTTCCCATCTGCTTTGCCCTCTGCTAAAGTCAACAGGCAATGATACTGAAGGCCTGCTGCATTCCAGCCCTTCTCTTAGCACAAGGTATGCCCTAAACTTGCGTTTGGTCTCAGGCTATTGGATGTGTTAGGCTCTAGCCATCTCATCTTCAAAGCTGCAATATCATTGAAAGGATAAAGTGAGATCATGAAAATTGCCTACCCTTGATACCTAAAAGCACTCTGCATATACAGCCTGCTTATTACCATTAATTCTAAGATTTACAGTTAAGGCATTTGCCCCTAGAAATTTATGTGCATAAATTTCTATAATCGTAGTAACCCTATTTTATTAGTATCAGTGGAGTAGTAGTGTCTTCGTGCTTATAGAAAGAATTCCATTTGGCAGTGCTGGATGAAGAAGTTTTGGCTTATTGAATATTATAATAAATATGCAGATGATGAGAAAAATGTTAAAAACTATCATTATTCCCATTTTACAGTGAAAACAACCAGTTACTTAGAGGCTGAAGTACTCGTTCTGAGATCCTTGTGGTGGGTTATTATAGCAAATAGCGAGAGCAGGAGGCCCCGCCAGAGAGAAACAACGCACAGAATGCCTGCAGTCAGGTTGTGTGCACTGACCAGTACAGGGGAAAAGAGGACAACAGGACAGTGAGTTCTTCAATTGCTCCTGTCCTACTTAGGTATAGGATGTAAGAGAGAAGTGCTGCTTCCATCCTGAGCTCTTTTTAAAAATTAATGCTGTCCACAAAGTGACCTCTGAGGAAGGAGATAGGATCACCAGAGGAAAACCATCTCCATAAACTAATCTCCATGCTCCAGGCTACTATATTCGCTGGCCTGACCGCAACCAGGATGTACAGGATCTATGTGGTATGCTCCAGAAGCACAGGGCTTACAACTGAATGTTACAAAAAGGAGAAGGAAAAAAGAAAAAGACACAGAAGTACACAAAACCCACTGGGGCATTTTGTCAAGCTATAAGAAAAATAGACTCACCCCCCACACCCACTTTTTTTTTCAAAGAAAACATGTTGACATATTTTTTCGTTCATTTAATCTTTGGTTGTCTTTCAGGTGAAGGGTGGGGAAGAGTTAGAAGTGAAGCCAAGTAAGTGATGGAGAACCCAAGTCTGTCTCTCCAATACTGCTGATAATCTGTTTCCCTGGCTCGAACAGGCACACTGAGGAGGGTGGGAAGGAGAAGAGAAGGAAGAAGAGGGGAGGAAGATGCTGAGGTTTGACTGGCAGAAGGAGGAACAAAACCTTGAAGCATCAGAATTCCCCAAAGAACCCACAAAGCTCTCACTTACATTTCCCATCCCAGTCACTCTTCCTGCAGGGTTGTGACTGTGTCTGTATAGCTTAAACTCACCTATGTTTTAACTGGCTATATTTTACAAAGTGTTCCTTTTTCTAGCAATCTTTGGGCTTCTTCACACGTTTCTTCATATTTGATTATTTCAAACAAAACAATTTAGACGCCCATTCACACACAGGCAACAGGCACACATGCACATATACCCTGCCACACACTCTAGATGATAAATGAATCAGATAAATCTATATATAAATAGTTATCGATCTGCTGTTCTCTGCAGTGTTACCACTTCACACAGTAGCCCCCCGGTGATCTATTTTGCTTTGTGGCTTTTAGGTTAGCTGAAAGATGACTGAATTGGTGTGCTGCTGGAAGGTAACCTGCTAGATCTTTGTCCTAAGGACACTGAAAAATGGGAGTGGAACACATGGGTGTGCTGGAATCACCTTCTTGTTTCAGGGCAGAACTCATTCCCAGTCCTCTGCAAAGCTCTTCCTTGGGATAAGTCATAGCACAGGAGTCTGCTGTAGACAAGAAGAGCCCAGCAGGTAATGTGCACAGCCAGTAAGCTGCCAGCTTATTGACAGCCAGTGCGGGATTTCATAGTCAACAGGGATGTCAGCTTCCAGGGAGTTCAAACAGAAGCCCTCCTGAAAGCCAACTCCAAGACAGTAATTTCGCCTGTCAGGAATGGTGAGCCAGATGGATTTAGCAGTAGTCTGACATGGCCAGTTGCTAACAGAAATTTAGAAAGGAGATGAAAATCACCCTGCATTACTTTTCTCACCATTTCTTCCTGCAGAAACCTCAGCTTTAAAATCAGGAAAGTCTGAGCACTAGACCAAAGGGTCAGCAGAAGAGAAATTTCTGCAAGGAAGAGGCAGCCTTCAGACCTGGCAATTTACTCCTGCAAGTTAGCTATCCTCTTCATTCAGAACCAAATCTTCCGGCTCACCTGAATTCCCCTCGCGTCCAGAAAATCCACTCTCACTGAAACTCACAACACATCTCACTGTGGAATCTTACACAAGGCAAGAATTTCTAGAAACATTTTCCCTCTAAAAGTGTCTGGAAATATAAAACCGAGATTCATCTCTCTCTCTCTCTCTCTCTCTCTCTCTCTCTCTCTCTCTCTCTCTCTCTCTCTCTCTCTC
>CABHPR010149428.1:4586-31095 GCA_902168415.1 Peromyscus melanophrys | reverse complement strand
CACTCCTTCCTTTCTCACTAATTGTGCTGCTTAATTTTTGCTAACCCTACACAAACTTGAGTCACTTGGAAAGACGGAAGGAACCTCAGTTGAAGCATTGCCTCAACCCAACTGCCTTGTAAGCATGTCTGTAGGTCATTTTCTTGCTTAATGATTGATGTGGAAGGGCTCAGCCCACTGTGAGCGGTGCCGCTGCTGGGCACGTGGATCTGAGTCATCTACGAAAGTAAGATAAGCAAGCTATGGAGAGCAAGCCAGTGACCAGCATCCCTCCGTGGACTCTATTTGAGTTCCTGCCTCCAGGTTCCTGCTTAAATTCCAGCCTTGGCTTTTGTCCTGGCTAGTTTTATGTTGACTTGACACAAACTAGACTCATCACAAAGGAGTCTGAATTGAGAGAATGCCTCCATAAGATCCGGCTGTAGGCAAGCCTGTGAGGCATTTTCTTAATTAGTGACTGATGGGGGAAGGGCCTAGCCTGTTGTGGGCAGTGTCATCCCCAGGTTGCTGGTCTTGGGTTCTATCAGAAAGCAGACTGAGCAAGCCATGGTGAGCAAGCCAGTAAGCAGCACCCCTCCACGGCTTCTATATAAGCTCCTGCCTCCAGGTTCCTGCCCTGTTTGAGTTCCTGTCCTGACTTCCTTCAATGATGGACTCCAATATGGAAGTGTAAGCTGAATAAACCCTTTGCTCCCCAACTTGTCATGGTGTTTTAACACAACAATAGTAACCCTAACTAAGACAGCTTCCCTCAATGGACTGTAACTTGTAAGTTGAAACAAACCCTTTGTTCCCTGTACTGGCTGGTCTTGTGTCAACTTGACACAAGCTAGCGTCATCAGAGAGGAAGGAGCCTCCAGTTGAAAGGCTGATCAGATCTACCTCCATCAGATCCAGTGGTAAAGCATTTTCTCAATTAGTGATCAATGAGGGAGGGCCCAGACAAGTGTGGGTAGTGCCATCCCTGGGCTGGTGGTACTGGGTTCTAGCTGAGCAAGCCATGAGAAGCAATCCAGTAAGCAGCACCCCATCATGGCCTCTGCATCAGCTCCTGCCTCCAGGTTCTTGCCCTGTTCGAGTTCCTGCCCTGACTTCCTTCAATAATGAACAGCAACATGGAAGTGTAAGCCAAACAAACCCTTTCCTCCCCAACTTGCTGTTTGGTCATGGTGTTTCGTTGCAGCAATATAAACCCTAACTGAGACATTCCCCAAACTGCTTTAGTCAAAATTTTATCACAGCACAGAGCAATAACTAGGACTCTAACCCTTCCCCACAATGCCCCCACTGCTCTATGTCTTCTGATGGCTGTCTAGGTTTCCACATGCAGCCATTCACCAGACTGCAGCTTTGGGAATTCCTTTCCTGCATGTGGCCACCTTTTACACACCCTGCCTTTTCCAAATGGGTGGCTCTCCCTGCTCATACGTGCCAGTCTCTGTGACCTCCTTTCCCCGGTGCACACTGTTTCTGATGGGAGCATCCTTCATACCCTTGCAAGGCCCTCCCTTGGTCTCTGGGATAGGTTTCCATGACTACCTATGCTTCCACAATGGCAGGCCTGGCCACAGGTCAGTCGTAACTGAGGTTTAATTTTCTATTTCCCAACTGGATGGCAAGCTTCAGGAGAGCCAGGCTCTGTTAGTATTTGGAGGTAAAAGCCAATGTTTTTCTCTATATTCTCAATCTCGCATCTCCGGCATTACCACTGGTCATCACAATGTGCTTGGTGGTGGTTTTTCCCCATGAAGACTCCAGCAGACACTGGCTGGGTGCTATACACCCTATTTCAGTTATGTCCTTGCTGACCTGGAGTTAGAGGATTCAGTCCCATAAGAGTGCCCACTCCCATACTTTAGATACCAGGTAGTGTGGCCTATGCTTTGACCAATTAACTATACATCCAGGCTGTAATCTCTTTTTTCTCAGGGCTGGTAAATTTGCTGAATGGTTCACAGAACACAGAGATACATAGGCTTACCATTTACTCTAAAGGCTAGCACAGAGGCCGCAGGTGAACAAGGACAGGGAGAGGTTCACAGGGAGGAAGAGGGCCGAGTTTCACATATGGTATCTTATAGGTACCTGCATGCCTTCAATCAATCAGACACTCCATGAACTCAGCCTTTTGGGGTTCTTAGAGAGGCTTCATTGTATAGGCATGATTACATCATTGCCCACTGGTGCTCAACATATAATTAACTCCCTTTCTGGTCCTTGGGGTCAGGGAATAGGTATGAAGCATCCAGGCCTCCACTCACGTGGTTGTTTTCCCTGGCAACAAGTCTTGATTCTGGGGCTATCCAAGAACCCACCAAGAGTCACCTCATGAAGACAAAAGATGCCAGGATCACTTAGGAAATGACAAAGGTATTGTGAGCTCTTTGTTGGGAACTGAGGTCAGAGACCAAATATTTAAAGAAAAAAAAATTCTCCTGGTGCTCTTTTCTATATGGATTTTGGGAACTCCATAACAGGAATCAAATGTATAATATATACTAATTCTATAACACATATATCAATATAGCATGTATCAACAGACCACTACACATATAATATTTAATATAATAAATATATATATAAGTCATTCTATTATTTGCTTCTTATTCAGAGCCTGCCTCAGAGTAGACATCAAGCTGTATTTATTGGGCTGACTACAATGGACTTTCCCACAGCCCATTGCCCTTCAGGGCCCAGGGCCACCATTCAGATCATTTAGACATCACTAGAACACAATGGAAAATCAGTCCTGTTTGCAGAGGCCCAGGTGCACATTTCTCCACATCACTGGCAGGGCTCCCCTGGGTCTTCTCTCTATCACATGGCTCTGTGAGAAGCCAAGTCTGCATGATGCTGGTTTTCCCTGCCTGGCTGGAGAACTATCCTGCATCTGCTATTATACTCTGGCTCTGGTTCTCCTACTTATTATTCCCAGCCCTTGAGCGGGGCTGGAATCTACAGAACCTACAACCATGAACTCAGATGCTACCATCTCAACAAGATCCAAGCGTTGTGCTTCTTGGAGCTCCTTGCTAATGTATTTCTGGACACACACACCTGCATGTATGCAACGGTACATATGTTATATGGTGTTTCATAACAAGTGAATCCCAGTTATGGGTAAGTAGAAGGAGATCAGTCTACCTCACTGATAGAGCATAGGACACGAACCCTGTAAAGAACATGATGAGGGTCCCAGACCTTCTCACCCTATGACCAACACCCTTCCTTCTTCTTTCCACTCCATGCCCCATGCGTCCAGATATATTTGGTTTAATCTCTGAGTGTGTATGATGTGTATGTATTCACATGTGAAGTGTCAGGAGTGGAGGTGAGAAAATAACCTCGAGTGTCAGCTTTTGATTCACTTTCTTTGAGAAAGTGTCTCTTGTGTGCTGCTGCAGGTCAGGCTAGCTGGTCCATCCCGTCTCCCCATAGCTGTGCTAGGATTATAGATGGATGCTACTGCGTCTGCCTCACATGGATTCCAGGAATCCAAACTCAGGTCCTTGTGCTTCTGTGGCAAACACTTTGCCCACTGAGCCATCTCCTTGTTTTTTTTTTGTTTTTTTTTTTGAGACAGGATGTTTCTACGTTACTCAACATGGCCTTGATCTTGTAATCCTCCCGCCTCAGCTACTCAAGTGCTGAGATTGTGGGTGTGCACCACTATGCCTGACCTCATGTGTGGACTTAAAACTTGATAGCAGCACAGAAGACTAATGACCCTGGCAGAACTGTGACACTGGAGGTTTTATGGAGACATTCTTAATCAAAAGCTTTTTTGGCTTTACCTGCCATCCCAGCTCCTTGTCTTCATCATTGATCTTAGAGTCTAGTTCTTATCCTCTGCTGCCTGAAGCTGGATAGCTGTCAACTCTCCAGTTCATGGAACTTCATAGTCTTGGATCCCCCCCCCACCCCCCGTCTTACAAGATAGGCAGGGTAAAGGTGTGTGTGTGTGTGTGTGTGTGTGTGTGTGTGTGTGTGTACATACATGTGCTAAAGAGTGCATACATGGTGGGGAGTGCATGCGTGTGCCTCTGTGTATGGCAGAGCAGAGCAGTTTGCTGATTTTCCTTCATTTGTTGGGTCTACAAATCTCCTGCCTTTACCTCCTGACCATGATCATCAACCACTAAGACCTTCTGAGTCAGGCTCTTTATTTCCCCGGCTTCCCTGCTCCATGTTCCTCCCCTACACTGCTTTTTAGGACTCCTTGCCGTACATGGCTCCTCTCCTGGGCATGCCTTCTTCTCTGCAAATTCCCACCCACTCTTCAAGAAACAGGCCCAATGCACCTTCTCCTCCAAAGCTTCTTCCATCACTGCTGGCAGTTAGGAATTTCTTCTTTCTGTACACTTTCAAAACACCCTATTCGACCCCGACCCAGAAGAGTGCTCACCGAATGGCCCATCCACTGCCTGTTTGCTGGCCTGTCACCTGATTAAGCTGTGAACTTGCTCACTGGGTCCATTCGTCTTTTGATTGCTTATGGCTGACCTAAGGCCCAGCAGATAATTGCTGCTCCCCATTTATCTGTTCCAACAAAGGAAGGAGTAAAGAGAGAGAGAGAGAAAAAAATCAAACCCTTCATCTCTCCAGGCTGGAAAAGCCTCAGATGAGTGGGGGTAAGTGGTCCCGGGAGAACTGGGCAGAGGCTTCCCTCCTCCCAGCCTCCCCACTTGTCCTTTCCATGCTCCCACTTCTTCCGCGATATAATTGGGATTTGGCACTCCAGCCTCTTGACTGGCCCCTTGGAAAAAGTCATCAGCAGTGAAAACTCTCCACGTTGCCTGCTTCACACCTATGGGACTTGCTGAGATGCCACCTCTGCCCCCCTCACCAGTCCAGCACCTGAGCCAGAAGCTCAGGGACCCTGCGAAGGGCTGGAAGACATGAAGAGTGCTTTAGAGACATCCCTGCACCTGGCGAAGCCTTAGCCCAGCAGCATCAGAGCTTAGGAAATTAATGAAAAGGGAGTCACCAGATTTTAGGCTGGCCATCAGAGGCCCCGGTGACCCCCTGGAGCTGGCAGTATTACAAGGCTAATCTGCTGACCACAGGAGCTCAGTTGGTGTCCATTTGCTGGGCTTGCTTCTCAGGGGCAGCCAGGCACTGTGTCCTCATGCCAGACAATGAGCTGCTGCGGGGAGGCAGCAGACACATTGCTGTAAATGCCAAGCAGCAGCTGCAGTGCCAGGATTCAGAGGAGCAGACAATTCCCTGGCAGCTTACTAGCCTGAGCCCATCCGGCTCCCCTCACTGATTCAAAAGGAGATCTGGAAAAAAAAAAAACCTGACATGAAGGGAAACCCTTTAGAGGGATTGTTTCCTTTGGCTCACTCCAGATCTTCTGGGGCTGTCCCATCTGAAAAACTACTCAGGGCTCCCAAGCAAGCTGCTGCTCATAGCAAGGACCACTTCTTAGCTTCCTACCAGCTGTGTCCTGTAAGAGGGCTCTTGGCCAAATAGGACTGTCCATGCTCCTGAGTAAACAGGCTGTGCCCAGGGGACCATTTCTTCCCTAGCATCTTAATTCTTTGGACCTGGAGGGATTTTCTGTGGGTCTTACCAGTTGCTTCCTGTTTCTCAGTAAAAATGTTGGGCCATGGTCTGAGGAGATGGCTCAGGATGGCAAAGGGCTTACAAGGCAAGCTTGAGAATCTCAGTTCAATCCTCAGAGCCTATGGGGAAAAAGCCAAGAACGGTGGCAAGCTCTTGTGATTCCAGTGATGGGAAGGTGGAAACAGCTGGATTCCTGGAGCTTGATGGGCCTCCAGTCTAGCTTACTTAGAATCTTTGGTTCTATTGCTCTGATACCATGACCCAGAGCAACCTGCAGAGAAAAGGGCTTGTTTCAGCTTATAGTTCCTCATCTCTGAGAGAAGTCAGGGCAGGGACAGGAATGGAGCAGGAACATGGAGCTGATGCAGAGGCCATGGAACAGTGTTGCTGACTGACTTGTGTGCTCATGGCTTGCTCAACCTGCTTTCTGATACCATCCAGAACCACTGGCCCAGGAGTGGCACAGCCCACATCGAGCTAGGCCTACTCACATCAATCATTAATCAAGAAAATGCCCGCAAAGACTTGCCTACAGGGCAATCCTATGGGTTCCCAGATGACCCTAGTATGGTAGTTTGAATGAAAATGACCCCCATAGGCTCATGGGGAATGACATTATTAGGAGGTGTGCTTTGTTGGGGTAGGTGTGGTCTTGTTGGAGGAAGTACGTCACAGGGGGGTGGGCTTTGAGGTTTCAGAAGTTCAAGCTAAGCCCAGTGTCTCTCTTCCTGCTGTCTGCCCATCTGGATGTAGAACTCCCAGCTACCTCTCCAGCCACCATGTCTGCCGGTGTGCCACCATGCTTCTGGCTGTGATGATAATGGACTGGACCTCTGAACTGATAGCCAGCCCCAGTTAAATGCTTTCCTTTATAAGAGTTGCCGTGGCCATGGTGTCTCCGCACAGCAGTGGAAATCCTGACTGAGACACCTCATTTCTGTCAAATTGACAGAGAAACTAGCCAGCACACTTGGCGTGTTCCCAGGACAATGGGAGATTCTTGTCTCAAAAAAGCAGGGTGAACAGTTCCTGAAGCATGTCACCTGAGGAACTCTAGATTCAGGCATGGGTATGTGAACACACACACACACACACACACACACACACACACACACACCACACACATACACACACACACACCACACATACACACCATAAAACCAACCAACCAACCAACCAAACAACAGCTCTGGGCTCTACGGAAACGTCTGTGCTATATTTGTTTAAACTCACTGGCACTGATGCTTGTAGGACCAGAATTCTTGCAGGCATAAGGCAGATAGCTTGATTGGTTTGCTCCCAGCTGATAAAATTGGGGCTCAGAGGTCAGCATCTTCATGGAATCGCTATAATCAATCCAGTTAAGTGCCACCAAATAGCCAGAATTCTGGCTTTAGTGGTTCCTCCTTCCTCCGTCAGTCACTACCACCATCCTTCCACCCATTCCTGCCCATCCTGTAGAGAAACCTTCCTAAGCCAGGTCATCATGCTTCTTCCCAGTCCAAGAGAGCTTTCAGGGGGCCTCTGTTGCTTAGAGGATAGATGTTTTTGTGAATAAAGTTTCAACTTTATCCAAAAGCGTTTCTCCAATATGGTTGCTCAGGTATCGCCATCATCACCATCACCACCACTTGAGAACTGATGAGAAATGCAAAAACCTGAGGGCTCCAGCTGTTTATTAGTGCATGTGTATGGCATCCATCAGTGTGTGTTGGAATAAGCCCTATGGGTAATCTGATCCAGGCTAACGTTTTTGCCTTGTCCTAAATCCTGACCTACTTCAATCTTGAATTAAGATCTCTTCATCACCACCCCTCCAACTAATTCCTCCTCAGGATACTTGTGGTCACAGGGCTACTTGCTCGTTCTTTGTAATTGGCTGTCCATCAAGCTCCACCCTCTCTTTTTTTTTACTGCTGTATCTGAATTATGGAGATGGCATTTGTGCCCAGTTGACTATTCCTTTTCCTTTGTAACTAGAGGGACCTAGTTACATTTTGTCTTTTTGCTGTTCCCTCTTCCTGCTGATGGCTTCCTAGAATATAGATGTAGCAAACGTCATTGATACATCCTTTTGAGACTGTGAGTTAGCTTTCGTGGGGAAACATTACCCAGTGAAGCAGGAAGACAGAAAAGGCCCAGGTTCCTAGTAAGCATGAAGCCAGCATAGTGGCCCTGGATGTCTCACCTCTAGAGAAATCCTCATCTGTACAGGCTACAGAAATCACATCTTGGTGACAAGGAGCCTAAGTGTTTTTGAATTTCAGATGTGTGCAAATATTTCATTTATACATATTCAACTTGTTTTTTAGGTCTGGCTTGTTTCATGTCTTTCTTACATAATTGGTTCATTAGCAAATAGCACCCCACACTGATGAGATTGGGGATATGTCTCTCCTCTGCCTCTAAGGTACCTGTGTCTGCCTCTAAGGACAAAAGATCCAGACTTATCATCTTTGAATCTTCAGTCTCTGAGGTAGAACTTGGTGCTTATTTCTTAGATGGAATGTAGAGTTCCCCACAGAAACTATGCCAAGGTTTTATGAACCACATGGTTCAAAGTAGAAGAAACATTTATTAAGTGTGATAGTTTGAATGTAATTGGTCCCCATAATCTCACAGATAGTGGCACTATGAGGAGGTGTGGCTTTGTTGGCATGGGTGTGGCCTTGTTGGAGGAAGTGTGTCACTGTGGGGTTCAGCTTTGAGTTCTTCTCCTATGTTCAGGATACCACCCAGTGTCTCAGTCTTCTTCCTGTTGCCTGCAAGATGTAGGACTCTCAGCTACTACTCCAGCACCATGTCTGCCTGTACAATGCCATGCTCCCCGTCATGACTGATAATGGACTGAACCTCTGAAACTGTAAGCCAGCCCCAATTAAGTGTTTTCTCTGTAAGAGTTGTCATGGTCATGGCGTCTGTTCACAGCAGTAGAAACCCTAACTAAGCATCTTCTGTATGAGACCTTGGTTTTCCCACCTATGGTTTCACTCCTTCCTACCACCCGGCATCAGTGGGTTGTCCCTTCACTGCATGTCGGGCTTTGTTGAGAGGAGGATAATTTACCGTCTTATAACAGACTAGCTGATAGCTGATGTGAATGGGGTTCAAACCCTAAAGCAGCATTTCTCAGGCAATAGGTTGGGGCCCCTTTGGGGGTCACATATCAGATATCCTGCATCTCAGATATTTACATAATGATTCATAACGGTAGCAGCATTACAGTGAGGGAGTAAAAACGCAATAATTTTGTGGTTGAGGGTCACCACAACATGAACTGTATTAAAGGGGTGCAGTGTTAGGAAGATGGAGGACCACTGCACTACAGGGACATTTTGTTTTTGTTTTGTTTGTTTTGTTTTGGCTTTTCAGGACAGGGTTTCTCCGTGTAGCCCTGGCTGTCCTGGAACTCTCTCTGAACACCAGGCTGGCCTGGAATTCACAGAGATTAATCTGCCTTTTCCTGCCTTCTCCTGCCTCCCGGAATGCTGGGATTAAAGTTATGTGCCACCACTGCCAGTCAGGGACATTTTAATAAACAAACAAAATCCGGTTTAAACTGGTTTAACTAGTAAAGGGAATGGACTGATTCCTAAAACTCAAACCTTCTGTATCTAAAGCTGGCTTTAGATAGGTGTAATCTTAGAAAGTTCCCATAACAACCACCAGAACTCCCATGTCCACTGGGGTTTAAACAGAGAAGGTTCATGAACACCCCTCAACCTTTTGCAGAGCTGATAAGAATAGTACACACATCGGGGAGTGCTAGACAAGTGTAGTTACAGGCATATAGGCCACTACCCACATTATTCTCCTCTCACTCGTAAAGACCACGTATAGGTGCCTGAGACAACCCTGCTTGCATGTCAAAACTCCGCATCTGTTTTTTGGATTTGGCTGAAAGAAAAGAGGCCAGTGCAGGGCCTGGAGGTGGATCTGGTTACCTAGGCCTTGGTCCAGAGCAGGAGGCGTAGGCTTTTTGTGGGCCTGTCTCCCACAAAGTATGTGGCTGGCCGGGCGGTGGTGGCGCACGCCTTTAATCCCAGCACTCGGGAGGCAGAGCCAGGCGGATCTCTGTGAGTTCGAGGCCAGCCTGGGCTACCAAGTGAGTTCCAGGAAAGGCGCAAAGCTACACAGAGAAACCCTGTCTCGAAAAAAACCAAAAAAAAAATAAATAAATAAATAAAAATATGTGGCTGAAGGCAGCTCAGAGATGGGCCCTCCAAAGGGGAGTCCAACACAGGACTGAACATGATGTTACCTTCAGTTGCAGATATGGCGAAGAGGTGCTATGGGCTGGAGCCAGGTTTCTCTCACCACTGAGTTCCTGTCACCGCCCCAGAGCCTGGCCTGGAGTAAGAGCTCAATATAGATTTATGAGATGCTGAATGAACGAATTAAAAGGCCTCCTCCTATTTACATCACCTGTAGTTTTAGTGAATTCCTCTTATGCACTGTCTCTTATGCCCATGGTGGGGGAGCTGTCTACTGGTCCCAGATGGAGCTCCCACTAATGCCAGGGTTCCAAGAGAGCAGGGCTTAGTTCTCTTTCTCACGTAGGGCAGCCTGACTCAAAATTGGACACCTGATTCAAATGGGGACCACATGACCCCTCTGACCTCTCATCCTCAAATGCTGGGTGTCGTCAATTTGGGAGCATGCTTTACAGCCTATCTTCTAGAATTTCAGATCTTGGCATTAGACTCTGATCACATCAGAGGGATAGAATTCAACCAGTCATCACAAAACATCTGCTTTTGTCTAGTTTGCCATGACAAGTCACCATCCATGTGTGTGTGGGGGAAACCCTACATTTTACGGTTCAAAATAGCCATGCTTATTTCTCCTCCTCTCTCCACAATCAACAAGGGCCGGCCCTGTGTTCCCCAGGCTGTCTCCTGGCAGTGCCTTTGCTGAAAGGGAATTTTGCTGTCACTGTAATGAGAACAAAAATGTATGCCATCTCCTGCCTCTGAGAGATAGCACCACATTTTCTAAAACGTGAGTCTTGACCTATGGTAATGGCCGCCCTTAGATGATGGCCATTCCAGACAGCTGAGTTCAGGGCTCAGGGACAGCTACAAAACCACACTGAATGAGGCCACTCAGCAAATGGGCCTGATCTGGCATTTTAATTCTTTTAGGAAATTATTTGAATTAGTGTGAAGATGATCCAGGATGTGCTATAATCCACACAGGGCCCTCTATGTCCCCAAAGAGGTTCCAGGAACTATTGGAACCCACAGGATAGGATTTATGTTTGCTTGACTTGTGTGTGTGTGTGTGTGTGTGTGTGTGTGTGTGTGTGTGTGTGTGTGTGTAGTGTATCTATGTGTATGTGTTCATGTGTGTGAATGTATGTGAGTGTGTATACATGCTCTTGTGGCAAGCACTTCACTGACTGAGCGCTCTCTCCAGCTCCATGACTGGCTCTTGATTCAAATCTTGTCTCTATTTGCCAATTGCTCCTGAAGAGAAAGCTGGTTCTGAGTTCTCTGGGTTCTGTGAAGACTACCAAGTATAAGAGATGCATCCCAAGTAATTCCCTGGTTGACTGCTCACAGCCAGTCTGGAATGAGACTGTCTTAGTTAGGATTTCTACTGCTGTGAGGAGACACCATGACCATGGCAACTCTTATAAAGGACAACATTTAATTGAGGCGGTGGCTTACAGTTTCAGAGGTTTATCATCATTATCATCATGGTGGGGAGCATGGTGGCATGTAGGCAGACATGGTGCTGGAGTAGTAGCTGAGAGTCCTACATCTTGCAGGCAACAGGAAATGGTCTGTGACACCGGGAGTAACTTGAGCATAGGAGAACTCAAAGCCCACCCCCACAGTGACACACTTCCTCCAACAAGGCCACATCTCATAATAGTGCCACTCCCTGTGAGATTATGGGGGGCAATTACATTCAAACTACCACAGAGAGCATGAATCCATACCTTCTGTACTGTCTCATGTCTCTGGCACCAGCACAGTGGCAGGCACGACTAAGCTTCTGTTTAATGAGGAATGAGTGAGTGACTAAGCCATCCTTGGATGCAGGAGAATAATCTAATTCACTCTTCCCAAGGATTTCTATCTTTCATATGTGGTACATTTCCTAGACAGCAAAGGAAAAGCTGCTGTCCTCCTGGGTCTGGAGGACATCTCACCCTTAAGAACAGTGAGTCATGACGAGTCCAGTACTGTTTATTTCCTGAGATTTTCCTGTTGCAGGACCTGGTAGAGACATGGTGCTAGGAGCTGGATGGTATGCATGAGTGTGTGGTTTTGTGTAATGACCATCCTCCCTCTGGCTCTCATGACTACCCTGGCCACAGCTGATGAGGGAGAGAGGTGATAAAAGTGTAAATATCTAGAAAGTCAGCACCTGATTTAACTTTTGTGCTTAGAAAGCATGCTCTCTAATTTCAAGTGAAACCTTATTAACTAAATGACATTCACGAGTTGAGTTTTAAAACTGAAGGGGAAAACATTCACATCTCTAACGCCACATTTTGAAGTGAAGGCTGAATGGCCCACCCCAGTTGCAAATGACTATTTAATGGATGTTGGCTGATGGCTGACATATGGTTACATGGTGCTGAGAACGTGACAGGATTTGTGGAAGGAGCCAATTAAAATATTGGTAGAATATTATTCTTGAGTTGCGATGCTCTCTGGACAGATGTTATAGGCTGAATAATGGTACATCACATGTGTTCATTGCCTAGTCCTTGGAACTTATGACTGTTGCCTTGGATAACAAGGGAGGTTTGCAGCAGTACTCAGGCCATGGCTCATGAGATGGAGAAGAAGACTATCCCAGATTAACTAGTGGATCAACTTCTTACAATGGTCTTCCCAGGAAGGAGGCAGGAGAAGCTAGAGAAGATGTGAAGATAGAAAGAGATGGGAAGGATATGCTTTTAGGATGGAGGAGTATAGGCAACTACTAGATGCTGAAAAAGGCCAGGAAGCAGATGGTCCCACAGAGCTGCCATAGGACTCAGCCTCATTAAGACCCTGATTTTAGCCCAGAGGACTGATTTTAAACTTCTGATCTTCATAAGTAGAACAGAATGAACTCAGATTATTTTAGACCACCAAGTCAGTGGTAAAATGTTATGGGTACCAGGAAAAGAGTTGTAGAAGTCAACCCTGCTGATCATATAAGAAGTAACTTACTATGTGTCTGGCCTGTAACCAGTGAAGGTGGTAACTGGGAGGAACCATCATTTGCCAGTGGAGTAGCTTTGTGTGGAACACATTAATGATTTAGACGAAGCACGAGAGCACCGTAGGAGTGGGGGCAGCTCCAGACTACCAGTTTGCAAACATCTTCTGCATTTCCACTGACCTGTGAGAGTGAATCTCAGCTTCGGTAGCCAAGGGTGGTGTCTTAGTTTCTTTTCCTGTTGCTGTCATGGAATACCCTGACAAAAGCAGCTTTGGGGATGAGGGGCTATTTTAGCTCAGTTTCATGCTAGAGGTCGTTTTTGGGGAGACTGTCAAGGTGGCCAGAACCCGAGGTAGCTGTATGGCTACAGTTAAGAGCAGAGGGACAATGAATGCATGCATGCTAGTGCTCAGCCCATTTTCTCTAGTGTTGTGTAGTCCAGGACCCAAGCCCAGGGAATGGTGCTGCCCACGCTGGGCAGGTCTTCCCACTTCAATAAACACAGATCAACAGATTCCCCACAGCCGTTCCCACAGGCTCACCTAATTTAAGAAGTCCCTCATTGACATTCTATTTCTAAGTGATTCTGGACCGGATCAAGTTGACAATAAAAACCAATCATCTCAGGAGGCTTATAAAGGTTATAAAGCAGACAAGGCAGGTTTTTTGTTTGTTTGTTTGTTTTTAAACAGAGGATAATCTCTGTAAGTTGGAATGGTTCACCATCTGTGCTGGCTAGTTTTATGGCTACTTAACACAAACTAGAGTCATCTGAAGGGAGGCAATCTCAGTTGAGAAAACGCCCTCATAAGATTCATCTGTAGAGTATTTTCTTAATTCATGATTAATCGGGGAGCGTCCAGCCCACTGTAGGTGGGGTCATCTCTGGGCTGGTGATCTTGGGTTCTATAAGAAAGCAGACTGAGCAAGCCATGGGGAGCATGCCAGTAAGCAGCACCCTCCATGGTCCCTGCATCAGCTCCTGCCTTCACATTCCTGCCCTATTTGGGTTCCTGCCCCAACTTCCTTTGATGATGAGCTATGATATGGAAGTGTAAGCCAAATAAACTCTTTGCTCAATGAGTTTCTTTGGTCGTGGTGTTTCATTGCTAGGACACCATCAGATCTTTGAGGATTGGTTCTAAGTATTTATATTCCAGTTTTCATTAAGTGGTTCAAAGTATGAACTTTGGGAGTTGAAGATACCTGAATTCAAAGCTGAGACAGAGCTTTATAGCTAGTACTATTGAGATGCCATCATTAGGCAACATTTTATAAAAACACGGATAATAAAACAAGTTCTTTACTGTGCAGATTAAATAAAATATTGTATGTGGATGGGCTCTTCTGAAACCTGGCACATATTGATTATTTAGTAACTGAATGTTAAGATGTTTGACATGTCCATGGAAGAGCCATATAATTATATATACTAATGTCACAAGAATGAAAGTCCATCTTAGGAAGCATCTGTCATCTTTTGATCAGTCAACAGGTGAATACTAACGGGTGAGTTCTTGTCACTCTTCTCACAGCCTAGTTTGGATGATACAATGGAAGATGCAGTGTATCATGACCTCTGTTCTTTAGTCTCCAATAGCAAGCACATGTTAAGTGAAGCCTTTGGTAACCTGGATCCCTGAGTGATTATGAGAAGAACTCCATGACAACCTGCAATGGACATGGATCTTAAAACTGTGTGTTATAGAGGAGAAAAGATGTGTTTTACCCACAGTTCTTGAGTCTGTGAGGTTCAATGCTGTAAACAGCATCTGGTGTGGTCACTATTTGTAGTGGGGACTATGGTGATATGTATTCTCCAGTGTATCGTGCACTCTAATAAACTTATCTGGGGTCAGAGAACATAACAGCCACTAGATATAGAGGCCAGAAAATGGTGGCACACACACCTTTAATCCTAGCATTCCAAAGGCAAAGATCCATCTGGATCTCTGTGAGTTCAAAGCCACACTGGAAACAGCTAGGCATGGTGACACATGCCTTTAATCCCAGGAAGTGATGGCAGGAAGCAGAAAGGTATATAAGGCGTGAGGACCAGGAACTAGAGCTGGTTAAGCTTTTAGGCTTTTGAGCAGCAGTTCAGCTGAGATCTATTCGGATGGGGACAGAGAGGCTTCCAGTCTGAGGAAACAGGATCAGCTGAGGAATTGGCAAGGTGAGGTGGCTGTGGCTTGTTCTACTTCTCTGATCTGCCAGGATTCCCCCCAATACCTGGCTCCAGGTTTGTTTTTTATTAATAAGACCTTTTAAGATTTGTGCTACAGGGGACTCTGAGGAGTTCTGATGACTGGGGTATGAACAAGAGATGAGTCCAACTGGATTTTATAATAAGCCACTCTCAAGATAACCCACAAACCCATTAAACTATGAATGGACCCAATCCCCTCTTAAAGGTTGATGCTCTTAATATTCCTCAGTGGGAAGGAAACGTCAACGTGAGTTTTTCTTGGGATGTTCAAACCACAGCCACGGCACAAGGGATTCTTAAACATCAGTCATCAATGCCACAAATGACTCTTCAAATTTGATACCTTCAAAAGACATCTAGAATTTAATATGTCCATGTTTCCAAAAACAAACTAAAAAAAATCACATTTCTCTTATTTTAAGAGTCCTATCTATCTATCTATCTATCTATCTATCTATCTATCTATCTATCTATCTATCATCTATCTATATCAGATTGTATGTATGTATGCTGTTCTGGAGAGGGTTCAGGAAGATGACTAGGGAGATAGAGAAGAGTAGCTAGAGAGAATACCAAGTTCCCCTGGGTGTTATGAGTGTCACTTCAGTGCCAAGCAAGTTGATCTATGTGATTTTCTCCACTTGAATCCAGCCGTTTGGAGGACCATATGGAATATTTAAGCGGGATAGAAATTTTGTTACAGGGAGCACACCAGAGAAGACAACTCAGACACAGTCTATGGAAAAATGAAAGTATTTATCCTAGCTGGCTGGGACTATACTCAGGTTTCGGGACCCAAGCAGAGACCCAAGTGTTTAAAGTACAGGGCTTTTGAAGGCAAAGTCCACATCCTGTTATATTGCTTAGCAGGGGTAGGATGTGTGTGCGCAAGCAAATAGTTCAACGGAAGCTAAGATAACTTAGCTGGGGCATCTTGATCTCAGGTTCCTAGAATAGAGTTGGATAAGTTTTCACAGGGCTTCCCGCCAAGGAGACCAAACTCTAGTTAAATCCAAAATGGCATTAGCAAGACCATGAGATGGAGGAACCTCTGTACTGTCTTGCCCTGTTACAAAGTGATGGCAGAAAGAGAGTTGAGGAGCTTTAATGAATTCATCATGAGGGTCATGGGTTTAGGCTGAGGTAAAAAAATGAGAACTTGAAAAAAGAATGAGTAATTGTGGGTAGGCCCAATAGACTGGAGGCCTTTGTGGGGCCAAGAAATGGCTGGAATAAGGGTAGAAGAGTAAATGATGATGGGGTGGGGCTGTGTGATGGTACTCATAATACAATCTGGATCATGATGCATCTCTCAGCTTCCTCTCCACCTAACCCCACACCCTACCTTAGTGTTTTCTGCCACACCAGCCTCCTTCTGAATTCTTGAATAGGTTCAAACTCTCACTAACACCACTGCCCAGCCAACACACACACAAACACACACACAGACACAGACAGACAGGCACACACACACACAAACACACACCTTCTATTGGTTCCCTGTTGTCTCCTGTAAGCGTCCTCCTTTTAGTGGTCTTATGGCTGACTTCATCTTACCTTTCAAGCCATCTGTGAGCCCTTTGTCTAATGTAGTGATCTATCATACCATATCATCCTTTATTCAAGTTACTCTTTTTTTTTTTTTGAAGGTAGTTCTCCAACTTTATTTGACACTCAGCAGCCTAGTTCTCATCCACATTGACTGTCTGTAGATTTTTGAATGTGATAACAGGTACGTACGTTACCAATGTGTAGAGCTTGTTTGGTGAGTCCTCATCCTCATTACGTTTTCTGGACAAACGTACACGGATACGGTATGGAACATTCCTTATTCCTTTGGCCCAGACGGCTTTATTGAGCCTGGTATCAATGCGCACATCTCCTTCATGGCAAATTTCCGGATTTCTTTGAGTGCCCTAGGGGCATGCTTCTTGAAGCCCACTCCATGGATGCGCTTGTCAATGTTGATGGTGTATTCTCGGGTCACCACCTCGTTTATGGCAGAACGGCCCTTCTTCTTCTCGCCACCCTTCTTTGCGGGAGCCATTCTGCTGGGCCCAAGTTGGAAAGGACGGCGCGAGGGATTGTGGGAAGGAAAGCCACGTCCCAAGTTACTCTTTTTTATGCTATTTTTTTAAATTAAGAAACTTTTTTTTAATTCATTTTACATACCAGTCACAGATCCCCCTCTTCCTTCCTCCCGTTCCTCCAGCTTCACCCCCAACCCATCCCCCATTCCTTCCTAAAAGAAGGTAAGGCCTCCCATGGGGAGTCAGCAGAGCCTGGTACATTCAGTAGAGGCAGGTCCAAGCCCCTCCTCCTGCCTCAAGGCTGTGGGAGGTAGCCCACCATAGGTAGTGGGCTACAAAAAGCCCGCTCATGCACCAGGGAATGGATCCTGATCCTACTGTCAGAGGGTCCCTTAAGCAAATCAAGGTACACAACGGTCTAGCTTATGCAGAGGGCCTAGTCCAGTCAGCATCAAGTTACTCTTGATGGTAACAACCAGTAGTAACACTTTGCTGAACTGGAAATGATCTCGTTTGTTTGTTGACTTGTTATTCATGTAGAAGCACTGTAAAAGATAGATGTTTGTGCAGCTGATTCCTTGAGGAATTCTTAGCACTTTAACAGTGCTTGGTCCAGGAGGAGTTTAATTAAGAGTTGATTAATGGATGAAAACCAGCTGTCATCTTATCATTTTAAATTTTATTGATTCACAGGTGTTTTGTCCTCAGGAGGCTTGGCATTTTGGTTGAGCCATTCTCAATGGGGCAATTGAACTGAGTCTCCCAGGGACACTTGGTAGTATCTACAGGTATTTTTGGTTGGTATCAAGTGGGTAGAAGGCATGGAATTTGCTAAATCTCCAGCAATGACCAGGGTAGGCCTCCACAACAAAGAATGACCTGGCTTGAAGTGTCTATCCATAGTGTTGCAGTTTCAAGCCCTGCTTGAAGTGGGTGAGAAGACCCCTCCACCCCCACCCCCACCCCAGAACTGTTATCCAGTGGTCAATATTTTCCACCCTGCCTATGGAGCAGAATCTGAGAGAGGGTGTGCTCAGAGATGGGCACCAGTCAAGATAAACAACCCAGAAGTTATCCATCTTCCTCCAGGAAAGGAGACAACTCATGGCAGGAATGCTTTGTAACTGGTTTTTATCCACCAACTGGGGCCCTGGCAGCCTCGAAGTGGGCAAGTATACAATTATGTGGAAGTGAAAGAGCACATGGCCTTGATGGCCCCTACATAGTGAGTGTTTCTCAACTCCCAAAGCCCTTTCTATTCATTTGGAAAGACTCCATTTGCAAAACATTTATTCGAGGCTTAATTGCTAATAAGTTCCTGCATGGGGCCACTCTATTGAAAGGCTACACAATGCCATGGCCTCATAATCAATGTCCCATTCATGCACTAATCAGTAGAGACAAAATGGATGTGGGAGAGCTTGCCCATAGGCTCCAGGAGACTATCTTGCTGTCCTTCTGTGCTCCTCTTTAATTAGGGCCCTGTCACATGCTAATCAGAGCTGGGGTTCCTGGAAGTTAGGGAAAGCCCTGTTGGAGCTCTGCTCCTATGTAGGCACATTCCTAGAACACATGAATTACCTCCAAATTGAAACATCAGTCTAACTAGCAGGAAGTCTATTTTTTAACTAACCCGGAGATTGTCTTTAAGGCGACCTTCACCGTAGGCACAGTGTTCTATTTAACTCTAGTCACAAATATAGGGCATGGTTTTATCATTGATAGCTTTATGACAGGGATGAGAAGACAGAAGTCATCTGCTTTTTCCAAAGTCACTTTATGACTAAGCAGACTGATAAGTCTTCAGGAACTGGAGCTGCAATTCAGCTGGTAAAGAACTTACCTAGCGTGCATGAAGCCCTGGGTTCAGTCCCAAGAACTGAAACCAATTATGGCTACACAGGCCTGTAATCTCAGCTCTTGGTAGGTGGAGGTAGGAATTTTGGAAGTTTAAGGTCATCCTTGGCTGCATGGGGAGTTCAAAGCTAGCCTAGGCTAGAGACCTGGTCTCAAACAAACAAGCCAAAACGAAACCCCTGCAACCCAGCAACAAATTAATTTACTTTTAGCACCCCATGCTCCTTATAAAGTATTAGCTAACTGATGCCAACAGTATATGTAAAAATACATAGGAAAATCCATGTGGGCACATTAAGAAAGTTACCAACCCAATAGAAAGACAGTTCATAGGATATGGGCATACAATTTGTACAAGAGGAAGCCAAAGGCATCTCAGGAGATAGTCAAAATTATGAATAATCAAAGAAGGGCAAATTACAAACCAATGTGTCACTTCCCATCTAAGTAGGTTTAAAAAGACAGAAATTTGGAAAATGCCCCGTGTTGGTGGAGATGCCGAGACGGGGACCCTTGGAGACTTCTGGTGAGTGTGGGTGTTCTGCAGAATTCAGGGGCTTCTCTGCAGTGAAGCGGCTCTGTGCAGCACGACTCAGCAATTCTATCCCTTGCTATGGAGTCCACAGAAATCCTTACACAGCTCTCCAGGAGGCATATATGAAATTTCATCTCAGCATTGGCTGTAATGCTAAGAATCTGGGGACCAGGTAGGGGTTATCTTCTGAGCCACTAGATAAATCAATGTGCAGGCAGCGGCAGCGGCATATGGAGTATCCGTGTAAAGCAACAGATTAGCCGTAGCCATAGTTACAGGTATGAACCTTTTTAAGAAATTGTAACGAGTAAGAAAGGTAAGAAGTCAAATGAAACTCAGTAACATTTGTGGAAAAAATTCAAATAGACGCATACTAAACAGCACCCTTTTGCAAGAACACATAAATAGAAGCTCAGAGGATTGGTATGCATTGTGGGAAATGGGCAAGAAGTGGGCTATATCAGCCACGGTTCTATCAGGAAAGAGCTGGCACACTGAGAGGAACATTGTTAAAGATGAAGGTGTGGGTGGGGGAAGCTCTGAGAGGTGGTACAGAAACCAGGGATAGAGGAAAGGCTGTGGTTGCACTTTACACAGCCCTGGAGACTGGGAACAGTTGGTTAGTTACTGAAAAAGTCATGAAGAGAGATTCGCCAGGAGAACAGTGGCTTTCAGTGGTCCAGGTACCCTGCTGGGGATCCTGACTTCATCTCCCTCCTTCCCTCACCCTCCAGCCAGAGATGCCCATTGGCCTACCCAGCAGAGAGCCAAGGGCCCAAGGAAGCCAATGGGGTATCCTCTCAGACCTGCTTCAGGACAGCAGGAGAGCGAAGACAGTTGGGGGGAGTGGGCTTTAGAGCTGCAAATGACAGCCATATTGCTATTGGATTATGAGGAAAAAGGAATCCAATTAATAAAATAAATGAATATAAACATGGGGGACGGGCTGGCACAGAAACACAAATAGATACAATTCCCTACCTAGCAGGAATCTAGGGCCAATAATAAAGTAAATGAAATGAAAAATTAAAGCGTTTTCCTAATTCGTTATTGATATCCTCCATTGTGTGTGCATGTCTGCGCTTAACACAGGTGAACATACAATTTGATTATTATATAAAACTGATCAGTTAGCAAACAATGTGCCAGCGGACACTGATACTTGCAACATTTTGGGAACATGATCTTGAATGTATACGTTTTTATTAGACTTTTGAGAAACAATAAAGTATATAGGATTTACGAGCCAAACTTTTATAGAATTTTTGTCACCCTGGGGATTCTAGGGTTTAAGAGTCCCTCTCCAGGGCTGGAGATTAAAAATTACCTTCTTGGACTGGTCCTGTGGGGACAATAACCACAGGATCCCCATGACTCTGGGCAACAGCAGGATATCCAAGAGGCGTTTCGGTGAGGATCCAGTGATAGTAGTCTTTCAGAGGCCTTGAACCAGACCAATGACTCATCGCAATGAACATTTTGTGGGTGTGGCTAAATGGACAAATGGGTATACTGAGTGACAGACATACCGAAGCACTCACTGCCACTAGGGTGAATGAAGAGGTGTTAGAAAGGCGGAGGAATGAGGTGGGGTTTCTTTTGTTGTTGTTTTGTTTTTAATTGATTTTTGGGGGAGTGTTTGGGGGGATGCTGCAGGAGTGAGGGGAGAATATGGAGGGACTGGGAGGTGAGCATGATTGGGGTGCATGATGTGAAATTCTCAGAGATTCAATAAATAATTATGCTATAAAAGAAAAAAATACCTTCTTGATTGAAGGCATATCTCTCTGTGATTACCTAACCTAAACCATCAATCTCCATAATGTCTCCTCTTCCTGGGATCCAACCTTTGATTAATCCAAATACCTTCTAGTTTCTTTTATGAGAGTATTAATGTTTAAAATGTCATTGTCTATAAGAATGCAATTAAGTGACCTCTAGAAGATTCTACTCTTTCATGTACTTGAATGATAGGTCTTCCTTGAATGACTTGACCATGGTGTGTTCTGAGATAGGTTGCTTTCCTGCTTTGTACCACAGTTGGAAGTTAGAGGTGGTCTTTTTGTACACTAGGGGATTGCTAGGTGAATTACAATGAAGTCTGGGCTCTAAAATCAGGAAAGACTCCCCATGAGGCCTGATGTGGTGAAAAGTCTTAGGGAAAGATGGCTCCCATCACGAGCACTTCCTCAGAAATAGGAGGGAGCAACCGGGGCTCGATAAAATCCCTAAGTTAAAAGTTCAAACTTGTTTGAGGTTGGAGTGTGGCAATGGAAGAGTTGAGACAATTCAAAGACATTGGCCATGAGGCTCTAAGGAGGAAGGCTGTCCTAAATGCTCTGACCCACACCACGCACATTCAGAAGCAGGAAAGACTTTCAAAAGAGCTTCAGGTGTCTGGAAGTCCAGCGCAGAGCTTTTGGGAATCAAATAAGTTTTAGGATAGAAACACCAGATAGGGGAGCAGCTATATAGAAATGCTAGGATTTCTAAAGCCTGGGGTTCAGATTTGGGCCTTGATTCTGATGGGAGATAGGCTTGGATAAGGCCTGCTTCATACCAGATGTGAGTGACTACTTCCACTTGGGGTGGTGAGCAGTATACTTAGAAATCTGGTCTGAGAAATGGTTATCTTGCTTGCCATTCTATCTAGCTTACCTGATTGTCCTGTGCTTTCTCTGGTTTGTTTTCTATATTCTCTCTCTCTCTCTCCTTTGCTTGTACTCTCATAGAATAATGATTTCTGTGTCTTGGTCCATTTAGGGTGTTATAACATAACATACTACCTTGGAGGCTTAAAACAATAGACATTTATTTTTCATGGTTCTGAAAGTTGATAACTCCAAGATCAAGGTGGCAGCAAACAGAAGAAGGTCCACTTTTGGGTTCATAGATGGTGCCCTCCCACTGTATCCCCCCATGGTGGAGGGAACCAAGAAGCCCTGTGAGGTCTCTTATAAAGATACCACGATGTTGGGTCTTGTTGGCCAACTTGGCTGGACTAAGAGATACCTATACCTAGCCTATACCTAGTGAAGGGTACCTCTGCACATGCCTGTGAGTGTTTCCAGAGAGGACTGACATTTGCGATAGGAACTGAGATGGACAGACCCACCCTAGATGTGATCAGCACCACCCAATAGAATGGATGCCCATGGAAGAAAGGACTTGAGCTGAATGTGTCTATAAGCTCCTTCGCTTCCTGCCACCCATGAGCACCAAACTCTCCAGCTCTTAAACAAAGATTTAATAGCACGGACTCCTGAGGACCTTCCAGACCTTCAGCACTGGGTTGGAAGTAGTAAGGCACCAAGCTTCTGAGATTGAACAGCTACTGATCTCTGTTTCTGCAGCATTTAGACAGTTAATGCTCAACTACCCAGCTCCAGCTGTGTGAGTGAATCTATCAAATCCCACTATTTCTGTTCTGTTCTATTCTATTGGTTCTGTTCCTCTAGCTATATCTGACTAATATCATTCGTAAGGACTCCATCCTCAAGACCCAACCCTCTTCCACAGATCCCACCTCCCAATAATCATGTTGGGAATAAGAATTTCAACATAGGAACCCTGAATGGTGGGGGTGGAGGGGGGCGAGCATGTGTATTCAGAAAAACATACTGTAATCCTTGAAGTGTGTGAGTTATGGGCATGGAAAGTGAGATGGGACCTCTGAGGTGCCTGGCTGGGATGATGATGGAGAGCACAACCACACAGAGGCCAGGGAGTTCTAGTAATCTAGAGGCCTGACTTCTGGGGCTGGTGGGATCTTCACAATCACCCTGGCTGATTTCCAAAGGTAAAGTAAGTCCCTGAGAAGGACCTACTGAGAAGGACCTGTGCCTAGCTGGGCCTGTTTTCTATATCTGGGCCCACTCACCAGCCACAAGCAACTTCCCAAGAGACTTCAGGGCATCTACTGTCTTCATGAGCCTGGATGAAAATTTTTAGTATGTCAATCTTCTTAACTAACTGGAAGTCACAGTATACCTCATACCTTATAGAAATCATGAAATATTCAAATTGTCCCAGTAAATTTCATATGGGAAAGGACTGTGTCTATAATATAGACTCTATGTTTTGTCTTTATGTGTTCACAATGTCTGGCATGCAATATATGACAAATAAATATTTGTGGAAGGGAGGAGGAAGAGGAGAAAGGATGAAGGAGAGAGATATAGAGAGAGGAGTAAAAGTAATCAATATAACCCAAAGATGCAATCTCCACACACTGACTTCTAATATTCTAAAGGTTTTCCTTTATTAGTTTGCTGTTATGCTTAATCATTAAATTGATTTATCAATACTTACAAGAAAAAAAATGCTTGGTAGTAGGGATTTGGATTTTAAGATTTTTAGAAGCTAAACTGAGAACAGATTATCCAAGCTCCTCTGAAAATTAGGAAGTGACCCATTGTCACAAAATCCATTTTTATTAGTGCTCCATTGGCTCTAGGTCAAAACCATGCTTTATGGTCAGAGTTGGAGAGCTACCCTAGCAGAGAGCCTGAGGGCTGAGTGAAACTCCAGGTCTGTTTGTGTAGGTATTTACCCAACACTATGGGGTGTAAAGGAGCTGCGTCACTAGAGGTGGGTAATGAATACCTTCCTTCCCAGAGTGAGTCTAGAAGTAGAAATCAGCCTATGACCTATCCTAAGAGCAGCCAGCTACAGTTCTTTCCTCCCCTTCTTTCCTTCTTTCCTCTCTTCCTCTGTGCCCCTGTCCCTTCCTCCCTCCCATGTCCTCTTTCATCAGTTTGCCCATTCATTTATCTATTCATTCATTCAACAAATAGCCATTTAGTTATAAGCATAATACTAAGTTCGAGAGATAGAAATATCACTAACCTGAGTGGGATAGGATGAGAACTCTAAGTGACTCCAGAGCAAGGTGTTAACCATGGTGGTACACTGATACTATTCAGGTGATTTTAAAAGTACAGATGACTGGGTTCCCATCCCCAGAGACTCAGTTCAGCTGTGGTATGAGATGCTGAGCGTTTTAAACATATCCAGTGGATTCTAACTTGCAGCAGAAGTCAGTGTATCTGTTACTTTTCTCATCACTGTGATCAAGTACTTGACAAAGCAACTTAAGGGAAAGAGGATTTATTTTGGCTCATGGTTTTGGGAGGATCCAATCCATCATGGTGGGGAAGGCATAGTGTCCAATGACTCTCTGGAAATGGGAGCATGTGGCAGCTGCTTGCTCACATCTGCACAGACCAGGAAGCAGTGAGTGGAGAGGAATTGGAGCTGGGCTATCAATCTCAAGGTCCCTCTCTCCAGCAGAGTTCTACCTCTTAGCAGTTCTGTAGTCTCCCCAAACACCAGCAACATCTGCAGGTCAGATGTTTACCACATGAGCAGGCACAAGACATCTCATATCTAAACCACAACAATTGAGAACCACTACTGATGATAAGCTTGAGTTGTTGGAACAGATCCAGAAATAAGCATATGCAGGGATGCTAAAACACAATAGAGCAAGTTGCATTCAAGGGACAATGAAGAGCAGCCATGTTGGAGGAAATGAGCTGGACTAGTGTCACAGAGGGGACAGTTGCTATGTGAAAGAGGACTGGGAGGCTAAACCTGCCACCGGGAGGACTTGGAAAGAAGTTTACAGAGGGTGAGATTTAAGTACCCCCTCCCCAATGAAGGACAGGTAGGATTTGACAGGTGGAGATGGAGTGAAGTCTCTCCAGATGGAAGAACAAAATAGACAGGATAAAGTTGTGATATCCTCCTACAACTGTACTAGAGTTCCAAGGTCAAGAGCAAAAGAGGCACAGGATGAATGATAGACAGGTTAAAGGGGAGACCAAGGTTTGATTATGACTCCTACAGAGAGTCATTGCAAGTCAGTGTTCCGAAGAGGGGAAATGCCAAGATGGCGTTACATTAGAATTTTCCTGAAGCACAGAGGAGGAACTGGCAAGTAGGAGAGCCCCAAACGACATTGATAGATAACATCCAGGCTGTAGACTTTGCATGTCTCTAGCATGGTCAACGAGTACACTATTTTAGTCTAACTGAGCAAGAGACATGTTCTTATCCTTTAAAGTTCAGAAGCTGACTTAAGTGTAGAATCATTTGAAAGATCAATTTTGAAATTGCTGTTGGTGGAAAGTGGCTTGTGGAGGTGGAGATGAAGGCAACAGGGTAGAAACAGAATTGGGGCTTTATAAAAACCCCAATGCTTAAAGAAATGGAGCAATTAACAGAGAATAAGAGATGTGACTTCTAAGCTTCCTGTTCCAGGAAGGTGGGGGATCCAGTGCTCACCTTGGCCTGTCTCTCCATCCCCAAACATCTGGATATGGAAAGCTGAGAGGACAACAAGCAAGCAAACAAACAAATCCAGACAACTCTAACTCTCTGAGTTAGAAAATGGAAAGAAATAGGGCTCATGAGATGATTTAGTAAAGCGCTTGACAATGCAAGCAAGGATCTGAACTCAGATCTCCAGCACCCATATAAAAAGTTGCATATGCAGTGCAAGCCTGTAATCCCAGTTCTGGGAAGGTAGAGACAGGAATATCCTGGGCTTGTTGGCCAGGCAGTCTAGCTGGATCAGGGGGCTCAAGAGTCAGTAAGACGGGCTGGAGAGATGGCTCAGAGGTTAAGAGCACTGTTTGTTCTTCCAAAGGTCCTGAGTTCAATTCCCAGCAACCACATGGTGGCTCACAACCATCTGGAATGGGATCTGGCGCCCTCTTCTGGCCTGCAGGGATATGTGCAGACAGAACACTGGATATGTAATAAATAAATAAATCTTAAAAAAAATAAAACAAGTAATTCCTTTAAAAAAAAAAAGAGTCAGTAAGACGCTGACACAACAAATATGGTAGAGGGTATTTGAGGAGGATACTTGACATCATTCTCTAGCCTCAACACATACATATGTGCACATACATATATACACACCCATGTGCACACCCATGCTCATGTGCACTCATGGACAAGAAACTTGGAAGACAGAACATGACGGAGATGAATCAACCTTTGTCACTGTCCCCAGGTGCCTTGCAACTAACTGCTTCAGAACTGCCTCCTGCCTACCTGGGAGCAAGAGGGAAGAGGAAACTCAGGGAAGCCCCCCCCCCCCCCCCCCCCCCTTAGTCTGTGTTAGGGTGCGTG